>JAOSBK010039567.1:0-21183 GCA_027568895.1 Erythroxylum shatona | reverse complement strand
ATAACTTCTTCATTTCTAATCCAAATTGAGCGTTTTCAGTGGCATTGGAATCGATAGACCATAAGGAACAATTTTCTATTGAAAGTTTCTCGATTTGTGGTCAGTATGTGTTCAGTTTTGGGTCCTCTATGCTTGTGTTGGGTCCGAATGTTGGGCCTCGGAGACGGGGTCCAACACACATATTCAGAAATATCACAACTCATAATCCAAACATTGATATTCAATGCTCATATAGATGACATACCTAAGTAAATAATGCAAAGATGCTTCAACATATTATCCATATGTCGAAAATGCACATTTATAAGTCAAATGTTGATATGATACAAATTATCTATATAAATTCACATCATAACAATTCATCATTATACAAATGCTTATCACTAACAATTATTCATGTTGTCATGTTGTGTTTCTTATTTATGACTGCTAAGTTTCCTTTCTGTGTTACGCCTACATATTTTCTGTGGGTGTAGATAACGGGTGCTATGGATGTCTGAAGATAACAAACTGTGGATATGCAAAGGTATCAAACTTTGGATACCCAAAGGTATCATACTGGACACCATGGTGTCAAACTATAGCAACTACATTGTACACTACTACGACAATAGAGCAGGCACTGTAACATTTCCTTTAACCATTTGCCCATTTCTCAATTAATATATTAACAAGTTATATGATACACATTTCAAGTCATAAAATCTATAATTGTATTCATGCATGCAATTCATGGCTTACCACCATTAGAAGGGTATCAAAATCACATTTTTATAATCATACTATACATATATGTGTAATAAATATGCATACAAATCATTTATGTACATGTAAAATTTGTCTAGAATGAATTATGATCAATCTTATCTTCCAATGTTTAGTCTCCCAATTCACATGTGGTAAGTCCTATTTCATTTATTTCTAGGTGTCTGAAATTTTTCATACACATTCTTAGAAATTTAGATAAGATGTGGTAGACATTGGAAACAAAAACAATGCCACGATAGTGACAGACACTTTCTCTATTCATACCACTATTTGTTCCTTAATATTCATATTCAAAATGTCAGAACTGGATTTTTAGGTCTTCTAGACATTTCTCCCTCTGTGTCTCTCATTTTTATAACACTAACAATCAGGTCATTTGGACTACTAACTCATGAGGTATAGACCAAATATCACAAGCTACTCCAAAATAGGGGCAGCATCAGGTCACCATTTTTTATCTCAATTTTCAAGGTCATAAAGCTAGAATTAAGTCAAAGTCCATTCCATAGATTTTTAGCCCTATGTCTTGGGATTAATATGCATCTGAAATCACACAATTTGTTGCTTTGTAAGCTGAGTTATGACTCAAACAATGTGATTGACTCAAATAAACCCTAGACAGAACTCCACTACATGACACTCTCTTGTCATATACAACCAAGTTAATGCTAAGTAACACCAAAATAACACCAAAGCAACATCTTACCAACCATTACACATCCAAAATGAATCTTTATATCCATTCAATCATACACAAATACAGACATCAACTAAGTGACTTCCCAAACCTGAAAATTGACAAAGTAGATCTTCTATTGCCTTTCTTCTCTTTCTCTTTGGCTTTTCTTGACTTACTAACTAAAAATCCCAAAAGTATACCTCTTAATCCCACTTCCATCCTTATAATTTCATTCCTTCATAAGAAAAGTAAGAAGAGATAAAGATGAAGAAAAAATCCCTAACTTTTACCTTGATTTCCACATAAGATTTGTTTGATTTCTCACATGAAAAATGATGGGATGAAGAAGGTGAAATGGAGAGGAGAAAAATCTAAACATATAACCCCCATAGACACTTTCTCTATTCATAACACTACTTTTTCCTTAATAGTCATATTAAAACATCAGAACTAGATTTCTAGGTCTTTTAGACATTTTTTCCTCTACGTCTCTCGTTTTTATAGCACCAATAATTAGGTCATTTGGACTCCTAACTTATGAGATATAGACCAAATATCATAACCTACTCAAATTAGGGGCAACATCATATTACCATTTTTGGTCTCACGTTTCAAGATCATAAAGCCATAATTAAGTCAAAGTCCCTTCCAGAGATGTTTAGCTCTATGTCTTGGGTTTCTTATGCAACTGAAATCACACAATTTGGAGGTCTGTAGGTTAAGTTATGACTCAAAAAATGTGATTGACTCAAATAAACCCTAGATAGAATTCCACTACATGGCACTCTCTTGTCATATACAACCAAGTTAATGCTAAGTAACACCAAAGCAACATCCCAGAAACCATTCCACATCCAAATGAATCTTTATATCCATTCATTCTTACACAAATACAGAAATCAACTAAGTGAAGTCCCAAACTTGAAAATTTACAAAGTCGATCTTCTATTGCCTTTCCTTCCCTTTCTTGTTGGCTTTGCTTGACTTACCAACTAAAAACACCAAAAATAAACCTCTAAATCCCACTTACTAAGTAATCGCATACCATATCTGATAACATAAAAGGGCTTCCTTTGCATACCATATCTGATATGTGTTCCCAATTTAATGGCTTGCAAACCATTAGAAGATTGAGTTTCAACGGGATAAGACTTAAGCCAAAATCACATACAACAAATAAATTGGATTCTAAATAAACCTTTCCTTTGCATCCTTATAATTTAATTTCTTCATAAGAAAAGTAAGAAGAGATAAAGGTGAAGAGAAAATCCCTAACTTTTACCTTGATTTCCACCTAGGATTTGCTTAATTTCTTACATGAAAAATGATAGGATGAAGAAAGTGAAATGGATAGGAGAAAAATATGAACATAGAACCCCCAAAATGTCATGCATCTCCCCTCTCCATATGCTCACTCCAGAAATTTGAAGACTCACAGATATTCTTAATTCCTATTGGACACACATCCTTTATTATTATTGGTCACACATGCCTTAATCCAATCGATCCACGTGTTAACTTTAGAAAAATTGCATATTGGTCCTTCTTCTTCCTTTATTTTGCCTACAATATTACAAAATAATTTCATTCCCCTATGTATTAATTTTCTAATGTAATAAATTTCATGCAATTTGGTTAATCATTCCTAGAGTTATACCCAAGACACTACAAGGCTATTTGAAAACAAGGAGAGTAGCCATAACTAAAATTTAAGCCAAAATTCAAAAAACTTAAAGGCACAATAAAATTTTGGTTCCTTCATGAAAGTTTTAGATCTATATCTCTAGATTAAATTCCAATTAAAATTTTCCAATTTGGAGGTCTGCAGGCTAAGATATAACCAAATTACAGAAATATGTTTAGTGGAACCTATCAATTTAGCGAAGTATACATCCTAAATTAACTAACTTCGATCTTATCATCTAAGAGCAACACGAAAATACATCCAGTTTAACCAAAAAATGTGATAAGAAGATGGGATACTTCTTCTACTGATTCCCCTCACATCACATTCATAAATGCAAGCAACATATCAAAAATTCTCATAGTATGTATGTCTATTCCGAAACGAACAAATTGTCCATTAACCCATGTCTTTTACATTAAGTACCATCATGTATCTTACTAAGATACACTTAATTCATTATGTTAACTTCTTAATACACCCTTGACATGCTAAAATACTTCTAAGGTATATGTTGGGGCATTATAAAAACCCCCATAAACCTAAACATAGATTAATTTCATTTCAACAACTTTACCCACACTCTCGGTAGGATCGACCTAGACTCACTAGTGCTATAGTTGTAACAACCCATATCACTTGTTCATAGATATTGTTCACTTTGAGCCTTGGCCTAACCAAGCCCTCACGATTTTGCTTTTCCCCCTCTCGGGAAAATGCGTCTGTAAGGGAAAAGTTGTCACAACCTTATAAGGCATTCTTCGTTCTCCTCTCTAATTGATATGGGATAAAGAGTATCCACCCCCTTAGGGCCTAGCGTCCTTGCTAGCATACCATCCGGGTACTGGCTCTGATACCAATTTAATTAGTCTAGTTTATTTTGACTAGCGTTATGACTACTACTCAAAATTGAAAGTGCGTTGTAAAGCTCAAAATACATGCTAAAGTTTCTATTAAATTCTCTAGTCAATTCACACTCTAATCATGAAGGTCATATATTATCAAAAAACAATGAGAATAATATGTATGTGTCAATCTAATAAGGTTCAAATTCTCACCAGCTTTGTCTACCACTAGTCACTACTCTTCTAAAGATAATGCATATCGATTAATCCCAAGAGTAAAAATACAAGTTAAAGTTCCCATAAAATTATCTAGTCAATTCACACTCTAATCATGAATATATAATCCTAGAAACAATAGAAAATGAGAAATTGTTTGTTTGTTCTATTCTTTCTCTCATTTTATTGAAAACTTAAAACAAGCAAGAAACATACGCAAATAAAAAGTCATGCAGAAATGTAAAGAAAGAAATTTTCTTCCCTTGGGTTACCTTCCAAGAAGTGCCTTTGTTTAGTAAAGTTGGCTTAACTCCTTTTTCTCCTCACATGGCACATGCAGTTCCTCCATATGATGTTCTTCCAAATAGGGCCTTGGTTGATAATCGTTCATCTTCAACGTGTTCCCTATCTTCAAATTCTTTATCTCTACGGAGTCCTTACTCTCTTGAAATAATTGGAATGACTCTTTGCCTTTTTCTTCTTCGTTTAATTCTTCTAGCTTACTAGATAAAGGTGAAAGTTTAGTCTAAAAATAATTACAAACTCAGTACTTACCTCTGAGCCAAATATTGTATCATATTCTGCTTCAAACTCCTCCTCAACTTCTTCTACACAAGCAATTCCTTGACTATTGCTCCCAAATTTCTCAAGATCCTCAACACTTCATAAATTTTCTGCATTAACATCTATTAGGTATACCTTGGTTTGATAAGGCTGCTCCTTTACGGTTCCATATGAGTGATATCTCCCCATCGAGGAAATGCATCTTGCTGGAATTGCAAAGAATCCTGTCAGATTTGTTGTACACCTTGCTAAAATAGCTGCTGCATATTTTGTTCAAACTACTGCATATTTTGTTGAATTTGAAGATTATTAGCAATCACAACATTCATCAATTATTCCAAAGATGTAAATAAGTTTTGTTGGCTCTCCATATCTTGGAAACTAAACAAAGATTACCACTCATCCTGCTAGATTTGTAGAGTATTCTATTGAACTCATTGCATATTCTCTTAAAGCTATTGAATGCCCTGTTGAAATTGAAAATGGCCAACAGTATAGGTCTTGATATAGTCATCTAGAGGCATACCTGAGTTGTGACAAGAAGCTTATAGTTCACACGGAAATTATTGTATGTCTTGCAAACTATCATAGAAGTAATTCTGATGGTTATCCTATCCATAACCAAAGTTAGGTTGATCATTCCAAACTTGGTTATAGGATTGAGAAAGAGAGTTATAAAGAAATTAATTCTATCCATGTCGGATTTTTTTCACACAAATATCTAACAAAAAGTGAAAAGATCAAGAAATAATAGAAAAGAAACTAATTAAAAACAAATATTTTCAAAACACCAATTAAAATCACAAACAAAAACTAAAACATTGCACTCCCCAAAAGCGACACCAAAATTGACTAGCTTTATGATGCTTTGTCACTTATCCCCATACCTCCTTGCTTTCTTGGAGTGCAAACTTCACTCTTTTTCATATTGGTTTTGTGATTTCCCTTTATTTTACTAGACGACAAGAAGTTGTTGAGTATTTTGTCTATAGTTTTTATGATAAACCTAGGGAAAGCAAGATGAGTAACCTAATAGATATTGATAGAATTAAGTATAAATGCTATAATTTGAATTCTCCTTACTATTGAAAGGTGTTTGGAGGTCCAAAAAGAGATTCTAAATTGAATTTTGTTAAGAAGATCTACAAAGTCCCTTGATTTCACTCTACAAGAGGAGATGGGGATGTCAAGATATGTCATTGAAAGGTTTTGTTGCTTAAACCCTGTGATATTTGCAATATGTTGGTGTTTATCAATTGCACTTCTTGAAAGAAAAATGTTAATTTTGGCACAGTTCACCTGTAACCCAGATGCCCTTCGAAAGATTTTTAGTACATTCATCAATGTAGAGGTAGAAATTGCATTTTCTTTTAAAAAGTAAAATGAAATCATCTTTAAAACAAAGATTGGTTAGTTTGAGCTTCCTACATTTGGAGTGATATTTAAAGCTTTTTTCTTTTTTTTTTTATAACCCTTTCAATTATCTTGTGAAGTAATTCCATGACTAAAGCAATGATATATAGAGATAGTAGATCCCCTTGTCTATTGTCTTTTCTACTTTTGAAGAATTTGGTAGGTTGACCATTCACTAGTATGTTATGTGTGAGAGTCTTTGTGCATTGCTCAATCCACTGAATAAATAACTCTAGGAATTACATAGCTTGCAATTTATTAATTATGAAGCTCTAACCCACATTGTCATATGCCTTTATGAGATCAGCAATTGGGATTACCTCTCTTCTTAGAATAAAAGCTAATAAGCTTTTGAAGAATAAAGATGTTATATCCAATTACTTTACCAAGTACGTAAGCTCCCTGAGTGGGAATAATGTACTTATAGAGTATACCCTTGAGTCTTTCAGCAATGATTTTAGAGATAATTTTGTATGCGACATTGCAACAAGCAATAAATCTAAAATCAAAGAAACCATTTAGTTCTCCATTCTCTAGCAAAAGGGTTATAAAAGTCATGTTGATGCCTTTAAGGAGAGAGCCTTTATTGAAAAACTCCATCACAGCTTCTGAAATTAGATTTCCAGCAATTAAACATGTTTTCTTAAAGAAATTGACATTAACGTCATCTGGTCTTTGAGTAAGATCAGTATTTTTTCCCTCAATCTCCTAGAATGTAATAGGCTTACATAATGTGGCTACGACCTGAGGTAAAATGGAATCTTTAAGGATCTACTTAAGGAACTACTTAAAAAAGCGTGTTTCAAAAGGCTTATTCATTAGATCACTAAAATAATCACAGGCCCTTTAAACAAGCTAGATTTTAGAGTTAATAAGTGTATTATGTCCAAGGTTTCTGTCTCTTTAACCTTTAAAATCTGCTGATCAGGATTGTTGTAAATAGTCTATTAAATATTCTCTAAATCTGTCTTTGTAGTGTTGATTAGATGATGTGTATATCAATATTAACACTTTACAATAGCTTCATCTCCTGCTTAATAAGTTGCCTCTTCTTTATATAAATATAATATTTAGTACCACTAATATCATATCTCAATGCTTTCTATATACTTTCCTCAAAATTTTCTACCTCCATAACAAAATTATTAAATGTGAAAGTATAATAAGATCTTGCAATAGTTGTTGTGGATAAAACAAGAGTGTGATTATACAAATAGTTGCTTGAGAATTTAGAGAAACAATTAGGGAAGTTATCATCCAATTTAAGTTTGCAACACTACTGTCCAGCTTTTTCTTTATCAAAAGATCACCATATTTCTTGTTGTTCTAGGTATAAAAGCATCCCTCTGAATGGATATCAGTGACTTAAGCTTCATCTAGACATTTGGCAAGTTCTATAGAAGGACTACATACTAATCTTGGTCCCTTTGCTTCCTCTATTTTTAAAAATGGTACTAAAATCTCCTGAGAGCATCTAGGGAAAGTTAATTAAAGTCACAATCTTCTGAACTTATTTTTGCAGGAAATTTCTCTGATATGCATTATTGTGTGCATATATGAAGTAAATGCACAGATGCAAGTTAAGCTATGTTACAAAGACTTGTAAATGCACCAACTAATCAAATATGTTAAAGATGTCACAAATACAACTTCAACATCATATAGGATAATAACCCTTCCATTAGGACAACAAGAGTGGTTAGAAATGATTTACCTCCTAGTTGGAAAGTACTTTAGTAGCTTGCAGTGTTCCTTTCTTATCCTAGTTTCCAAATGCCTGCAATTGTCACTTTATTATGTAAAATGATATCCCTAATCATCATTCGTTTATTAGGGGTATTAGCCCCTCTTATATTCTAGGTGAGGATATTCATGAGGCTAACACTTCTAGGAAGAGTTTTTTTTCTTCCTGTTGGATTTTCTTCTAGCTACATTCTCAAATTTATGTTCTTTTTATGCTTGCTGTTGAATCTAATTCTAAATTCTAGGTGTTTCAACTATGAACTGATCCATATTTCCATCTTTTTCATTCTCCTTTGTAAGCTTATTAACTTCATTAATCTATATCTTTGTTTTTACTCCCTCCTTACTCACATAACTTGTTATTTTACCATTTGAATTCAGAATTTATTTTTGTGATTGCTACTTGATCTGAATCTGACAACTAAGTGTTTTAACCATACATTACTCAACTTTTTCAGCTTTTCCATTCTCCTTCATAAGCTTATTAACTTCATTCATTTGTACCTTTGCAGTCCTTCCTTACTCGCTTTATTTTTTATTTCACCATTTGTTTTGTATTAGGAATATCTTTTTGCACTTATTGTTGGATCTAATTCTGATGTCCAAGTGTTTCAAGTCTTCACTGCTCAACTTTATCAGTTTTCTCATTCTCATTATGAGCTATTACACCCATTCATCTACACCTTTGTTTGATGTCCCTCCTTACTCACCTAACCTCCTTCTTTATCACCTACAGTAGGAGTTATAACTTTTTCTACAATTGAAATATTTGTTGTGTCATGGTATGTTGCAATTGTTATTTGTTTTGTATCTTTGTTTGTTGCATTAGAAACTACATTAGAAACTTCTTCAAATATCTCACTGCTTGTATTTGAATTATCAACTATAAGGTTATGTAGTGCACCTAAATTCTTGCTTTTACTGTTGACAGTAGGAATAACAGACACATATACTTCATTCAATTCATTTTGCTTTACATTTAACTTCATCAATTCTTGGTATGTTCCTGTTATAAACACCCTCCTTGTTGGCCTCCATTTTTGTTTCTTGCTAAACTGAGGCCTTCATGCATACGTGACATTCAACTGATCATGGGCTCCAACTCCTCATTCAACCTTATGAATGGAATGGTTTCAGGTAAGTCAAACAATAAGGTGATCTATATGCAAACTCTAGCATAATTGATACATTTGATTTGTGTTATTGATTAATTTAGCACTATTAGTCATCTTAAGAAACTTGCAAAATGGCTCAATCCACTTATGGTCCAGTATTCAAGAGGGACCTCATATAGACGTGCCCAAATTAGTATGTTTTCATGTTTAAGCTCTTCCAATTTGAGACCTATCCTCTAAGCTTGAAGGAATAGTGGGTTGTTTTGAATGTGCCATGGTCCAGATTGTAACACTAATTTAGCTTCACATGCAAACCTTGTAATTGTCATTATATTATACTTTTATAAAAGAAAATGTTTGCTTTTTGTTTCTATAAATGGTATCCAAAATATGATGTTTTTGTCTTTTGATATCTCAACAAGCTACTTTATTTTATTCCTTTTTTATAATCTTGATTTCCTTATTAATTATTCTTTTGTATACTTCTTCCTTTATAACTTGTTTAAATTTTTTAGGCTTGAAAAATACAATATCATAGTTTGATGAATGTTTTTACGATAATCACTTCCTTTTTCTAGAGGGGACAAATATAATAATAAAACCTCTCATGTTATTCTTAAATTTAAATTTGATAATTACATTCTTAAACATAAATCATTTGATTTCATCTCTTCAACTTCTTTTATAACTTCTGATCTTATAACTTTATTAATATTCCATTTCTAAGTTGCTTCTTCATAAAGATGATATTTCTTAAAATGATTATTATCGTGAATAATTTTTTTATTCTATTTTTTAAATACAAGTTAGTTGTTAAATTTTAAGAGTACTTAAAAACAACTTAACATTTTCAAAACCTTTCAAATTTAACCACCAATTGATATAATATAATCTATAAGCTCGTCAATCTTTCTTCAATTATCTATTGACATGATTTTTTTATATTTATCTTTAAAGAGACTCACCATTATTAGCATGGAGCCTAACTAGTAATTATAGGCTCCACCATTAAAAAAATGAGCGTCTCTTTTTTCACTATCATTTTTCTCCTCTTTTCTCTTGTTTTTTTTTTCTATTAATCAAATTATCGCTAAATTTTAATAAAAATATCATATTTCTTTCAATAGTTTGATTTATGCTTTAGTATATTCATTTACATACATAATTTTGAGTAAATAATTTGCTAATTACAAGAAAACTAATGTACATCAAATTTGTTAATCCCTAATGGTACTCGAGAGGGAGGATGGTGAATTAGGTGTTTATATGATTCAAGAATTTTTATAATCAATATAGTCAATTAACAACAATAAATATAAATAAGGATGAGAAATTACTTAATATAAATTAATCAAATATTTGAATGATAATTTAAGAAGGATAGAGAATAAAGAATGCAAAATGATTTATAGTAGTTTGGCAAGTAGCTCTTTCCTACATCCACTCTTAAGACTCTCTTAGAATTCCACTATAACTCTTCTTTCAATGCAAAGAATAACCTTTTTATAATATTTCTCGATGGAGAAAGACCTTTTTACAATCTTCTTCTAAGGTGAAGAGGAACCTCAAACCACTTGGAACATAATTAAGTGCAACACCCAACACCCCGATAAGGATTACAACACAAAATTATCTCACTTATTCACTTTGATAACTCAAAATGGCTTACTCATACAAAGATGAGATAATGATGCTCAAATACTTGATAAAAACTTTGAAATTTATGTATAAAACACCCAAATACTTCTTGATGCTAAACCTAGTGAAAAAAAACTTATTTATAGTGTTTTAGGACCCTACTAGTAGTTGGAGCAAAGAATTAGTTGTTACAATTACTATTTGTGTGCATTAAAGGCATAGATTCACTATTCGTTGAAAGACTAGTTGACCTATAGGCATATTAGTTGACCATTATATCAACTAATATTATAACAAACTTTAGTGCTCCAAATTTAATAATTCTAACTGATATTGGTAAACCATTAACCTACAAAGGTCGATCAATTCTCCCAAAAACATGATTTTAAGAAATTCAAATGATCAAGCCCAACTTGTTTAATATAATTATAATTTAAACAATTTCTAGAATGTTCCCTATATATTGTTTGAATGATCCAGAGGCTTTTCTCTTGAAAAAACAAAAGCTTTAACACCTCTTGATGAATAAAAAGACTATTCCACCAAAGTAAGATGAAATGTTTATACATGGTGAACCTTTGAGATTATCAAATTAGTAAAGTGATATTACAATTAATAATACAAGATGTAAAATAACATTGATGAGCCTTGATCTTTTTTTTTTTCCTAATTTGGTATTCATTTTGACGATTGCAAACTTTAGCTTCTCTTTGTTAACTTCATAAAATATCTTCTTAAGTTTATAGCTTCATTTTGTTCTTATATTACTTTTCATTAAAATAATAAACTCATTAGTAATAATTATATTTTTCATCAAAAAAATTAATTAGAACCTCTCTTGCTTCAAAAATCTCCCTCTTTTTCATAATAATAAAATATTTATGATATCAGAAAGCAATAATAAAACTAAACATAGATATAGATTAGTTTCGCCTTAATTTGTGCATACATCATAATTAAATATCAAAAACAAAATAAATATTTAATATCAAATGTAAAAGAAATATCCACACATTTACTTATACAAAGCATAAATATACTCAAGTATAAAAAAATTTACATATGTAAAAATCATTGTATAAACCAAAACTTGCCTTGAATTTCATCACTCCCCCTAAATTTAATATCATAAAAATTCTCCCCCTTTTTAGAAACATCGAAAATCAATTTAAAGGAAGAACAAATGAGACTTGATCAAGATATATAAACCATCAAGTTGATGCACCATGATATGTTAAAAGGAGTCAAATTCACCTTGTAATATGTTGAATTGATGCTCACTAATAGCCAAACGAGCATTAGGTTGAGACCTAAGATGTGATTGTGAAGTAATGGCCTCATCATCTACAAGTAGCACAATAGTGTGACTCAGAAGAGGCTCATCAGGACCATCATCATATGTTGGAGTTTCATACACTGGTGATAGTTGTTGAGGCTGAAGATGTTGCCACTAGTTTAGCGTATTCATTTAACCATTAATTACTTATTAACCCATTTGATTTAGAGTAGAAAAATGAAAGAAAAATTCCAAATGAACCTCATTTACAATGGAGGGATATTAAAGTGTGAGAAGGTGAGACTAAAGATTTCTCACCTAACATGAGAGTGGAAAGGAACCAAAGACCATCATGACCTAAAAAGGTAAAATGGTCATCAGAAGAGACAAAGTTGTTTTTGATAAAAAGGTAGTGGAATTTAGGTATAGCTGAAAAACCAAGAACATCATTGGGCTTCCTTGTACCTTTGGTAGAGAAATCTATTCCAAATATGACTTTAACATTCCTTGTACCTTTGGTAGAGAAATCTAATCCAAAGATGGCTCTAACAAGTGTAGACACAAAACGAGGATTAATATGATATTTATTAAAATAATTATGCTAGGATAAATGTTCAAGTATAGGAATGCCAAGGATTTTGTTATTGAGATCACTATTGAGATAATTGTCTACATCTTGTAATATAGAAAATAAGAAAGTGTATTATTAGATTACTCTGGGTAAAAAATTACAATAAAATAACTAAATTTTTGTTCAGATAATATGACAGGTTATTATGAGAAATGCTTTCCACCATTAAACAATAAACATTTTTATTAGTTCGTGTTCTTTAAAATGTTCTAGGCAAGATGGAGATATGACTCAATTTTCATATAACTCTCTGGAAGCATAATCTTAAAACTTAGGAGAGTTAATATCAAAATATTTATCCTCATTAGTAGGAAGGGAAGGAGGAGGTAGAGGAGCTAGGGATGTAGCACACCACTACTGTAGAGAATACACCCGATCAGCCAGAGGATATTCAAGTACATATCCTATGATAATGGTATATGTTAGAGAAAACAGAATCTCTTAAATGGCATCATAAAGAATATATAATACTTAAAACCTCAACATTTCATTTCATTCATTGAAAAAAGTATACATTGCAGTCACTGAAACAAATATTTATAATCCATTATACAAAAGTTTTATATGACAAAGAAACTACAAAATACAATCTATAACTCCTCTAATGTCAGCTGACAGACCTTTGAGCTATATCTTAATCCAAAATGTTCCTCTAGAAAATATTACAAACTAGGTCTCCTGTCTCAGACCTGAAAGGCCATATTGCAATTTTATGAGTTTTGTGAACTCAATGAATCAACCATCATTGATGATCTCACTCAGGTCAAATACACAAATATCACACAATCAACCAATTTCACAAACATTCTTTCAGAATATGAACAACCTGATCAATCACGTTATCATGACATATCACTTTATCATCACAATTTCAGAAAAGACTTCATGATCATATGTTTCATAATCATAAGTATTTAAATGCAGATGAAGATTTATATGAGACTCTAGATTTGCTATTATTTGTTATGATTAAGTGCCTTTCAGATACAGATACTTGCCCATTAGGCTCAGTCAGAAATAGAAATCACAGAGTAAAGCTCTACGTACCGAATTCTGAGCTTAAAGCTCTTTCAGACTAGCTACTCTGATCACAACACCTTTATCTAAATATGCATTTTATGAAATGGATCCAATAATAGAATATTCCATCAAATCATTTACTTATGATGGACAGACAGGATCTTAGATTCATCAGACCTCAGTCTGGCATTCAACTTTTGTTGAGTATTCAGAAATCAGTCAAAACTCAAATACAAATAGACACTTCCTATACATTCCCAAATATCAAACTCCTTGGACTATTAATGTCTGGAATCATCATAATCAAGTCATTATTAGTTCAATAAATGGGAATTAAACATAAGCAAAATCAATCCCAGTGAAATCATCTAGGTTGACTCACAGTACGCTTCAATTTATGCTATTTCCTGGATGGTCTGGCAATGTCTGAATGGTGTCCGAATTGAGCTTCTAAAATCATACAATTCACACATAATGCACATTACAAAGTTGATCATTCAAATACTTATTCATTTTTGCACATATATACATATGTCATGTTCAATGCATGCTCAATGACTATTCCAGTTATGTTTCCTTTATTCACATCTCATGATATCTAATTTTACCTTCAAAACTCATATAATCCATACTTTAAAACTCATATATATCTAATTTTAATTTAGGTTTACACCTCAATAATACAAATTTATTCTAAGTTCATCACTTAATCATGCACTACGATTCATAGCTCAATACACTTGATTATTATAACATCATAAATCAATCATTAACAATCCTTTCTAATGAAATCAGATGATAACAAAATTTGGTGGAGAGTAAAGGCAATGTGTAAGGATCTTATGGTTCAAATTTCAAGTCAATCGGAGGTCTGGAGTGAAGGGTGTTCAAAGCTGTCAAACAAAAGTGCACCTTTACTATCACGATTGTGCACATGCACAATCATGTAACTCCTTAATGGCCCCTTTCTATCATGATCGTGCTTGTGTAAGATCGTGGACTACCTTTTATCTAAGCTTCATTCTAGCTCTTCTCAAAATAGGCCTTCGGGTCAATTTTACATGATCATTTTAACAAGGAAAATAAAAGATTTAGGCATAACATTCTTCTAAACAATGTTCCTTAAGTTTCTAATGAAACCAATTTCAGGCAATTTAGTTCAGTATTTTACAAGTTATACCTAAAATACTACAGACTGTTCCTAGACCGCAATAGAATACAAATGCTCAACTTCAAACTACATTTTGAAACTCTTAGAGATAGAATTCAAATTCTATTACTTCATTAAAAATATAGCAATATGTATTAAGTTTAATCTAAGCTTAAAATCATCCCATTTGGATGTCGATAGATTATGTTATGGCCAAAATACTGATGCATGTTCAGTAAAAACACTACAACATATTCCAGCAATTCTTCTTCACCAATATTACATCCATTTTAGTCCAATTCAAACATTATTCTTATATCATTTGACATGACATAAACTCAAATTGTTACTTACCTATTAGGCTTCCAATTTATCTTAAAAATCTAGATTATACTAGTCCTCCCAAGCAAGAAAAAATCAATGTAAACTTATAATCACATTTAGCTAGTTTTCTGTCAATTTGGTGAAGGATATACGTATAGGTTTCATACAACAATTTGGATAGGGTTCAAACAAAATTTCAAAGGAAAAGCTGGAGAAATTTCAGTGAGGAAACAAGAAAGGAAACAAAAACCCAGTTGCAGAAACTTACTACCTCATATGCTAGTCTCACTAACTTACAAAGACATATATTTTAAAGCATGCTAGCCATTTGTTCAACAATTATGTTGCCACTAATCCACCCATTATCCTGCCATTTGTCACCTTTTAATTAGTCCACACGTCACTCCAATATTGGTCCACTTGTCTCATACTAATTGATCCAATTGTCATTTAATTATTAGTCCGTTTGTCACCAATTTAACTATGCCAAATATCACTTAATCATAGGCTAAATCATCCAAAATTTTCATATATCAATATATCCTACCACTTGGCATTTATCCCAGTCTAAATGTACATTATAATCCATCAATTTCCCGATCTATAACATTAAATTCCAATTTACTAATTGAAATCTGAACATACCAAAATTCCAGACATACCAAATCACAATTCACATCATGATCACTTAATATTTTTTATACCTTAGAATAAGTCAATTGAGTACATATGCTATCTTTATAATGTGTTAAAATATAAATTCGTTTACTAATGCTAATATCATACATGTATATGCAATACTTAATATAGGGTTAAACCCTAAGAATGTTTTATAAAGCAGGATATTACAAGGGATCCCTTCTAAGTCCTCCAAATCCTAATGGTTGTTTGGGTAGGTCTACCTCTAGTGAGTGTTTTAGGCATAGAATGATAGTTACCTTTAGTTCTTGCCATGAGGGTAAGGGAAAGGTGTAAGATACAAATTTAAGAAGGTAAAGGAGAAGGTTCGAAAAGAGTCTAGAGGTTGACGATGTATGATCACCTACAAAAGAAACACTTATATAAATTCAATCCCACTAACTTTAATATTTTAACCATCAACATAGGAAATGAGTAATCTCAAAGCATAATGCAAAAGAATCCATAAGTATGAAGAAAAAATAATTAAAAATCAAAGTTAAAAATGTGTAAAGTATGATAAAAGAAATGTTGAATATATTAAAGAAAAGGTATAAGCACACCATCAAGGTTAAGAAAGGAAACAGTCTTATTTGAATAAATATGACCTCATATTATACTAAAAAAATCAAATTTTATTTAAGAATCCTAAGTTAAAATAACTCAATTGGACGGTGAATGAATAAATTTCAATTAAATTAAATGCATAAATTGTTTTAATGAGTTTTTAATTGAATTAGAAAATCATATTTGCACATAATTGATTAATTTAAAAGATTCCCAAATTTCATTAAGTAAAACGACTAACAAATCCAATTTAGACAAAATTATATACATGTTAATGTAATTTATAGTTGAAAAAACCTTAAACTAGTCTTCAATTGAACCAATGAATCTTTGATTTTGACAAAATAATCAAGGATATGTATATAAATGAGAAATTCCTAATTCTAAAACCTTAACTTGTCCAAATTGCCAAATGATTCAACATGAAGGCTAATTCATGAAATTGAATGCATAAATATGTTTAAGATCACAAGCTAAATGAAACACCAATTGAAAGAAAAATGAAAGATTTGAGAAATCCGCAAATCATTGGAGTTAGAGTTCACGCTAACAAATAGATGAAATGAGGTTGTAAGGCAATGAAGCGTGGTCTTTTTCCTACTAAGGAAAGGTTACATCAGAATAGAGTGGGGCTTTAAAGGAGAGACCTTAGTCAACAATGTTGTCCTCAATAATGGTTTAAAAAGATAAGGTCAATAGATACACAACAGTGTAAAAATGTTTTTAGTTGTAGATTTCCTTATTTGATGAGTTTGAGTTTTAGACAAAAGAGTGAATGAGCAATAGATGCATGATGAAGAAAAGAAAGAGGGACGGTTATGCTTTCAAATGTCGATTTACTAGTCAACCAGTCAACTACATTAATTGACTAATGTCTAGTAGTCAATCCTTATTATGGACCAAGTCCCTAAGTAAACAAAGAAGGGAATCTACTGGTTGATCAAAGTTGATTATTGATTATTGGTTGGCCAAAGTATGTGACCAGTTTCTTGACAAATTCACTTAAGCAAGAGATTTTAAAAGGAAAGGTTACATCAGCTGACCACTTAAGGATATTGGTCAAACATTAAAAGTATAAGGTCAATCAGTATAGATGAACATACTCACACTAAAATCATTGAAAGGAAGAAAACATCACATACAAAGACATTGGTTAACCATAAGGGGACATAGTCAAAAATTAGATAGTTAACAAACTCACTAAAAAATATTTGTGTTGGTATTTTTTAGTAGAATAGTTTACCATGTAGAGCTACTAGTCGATCAATACATCCTAATAACTTAGATCATAACCTTAAGAAACACTGATGTGGACAATTTAACTGAGGTGGCAAATTCAGATGACATGGAACATGATTTGGCGGAAGAGACTAATCCAATAGGTTTTGATAAGGGAAAGAAAAGATAGAGGCATGCATAACCACAGGTTGCTCTCGTTTCTAGTAGCAAGGATTCGATTGGAACACACCTCTTGCATAGTTTATCGTAAGAGAAAGTACAAACGGCAAGCACTACTAAGTAGGCCAACCGATCATAGTGAATATTTTTAGTTGGAACTGTCGGGCACTTGGCAACCCTTGCACAGTAAGGTCTCTGAAAGACTTAGTCTTTCACCATAAACCTTCGATCATTTTTTTATGGAAACTATGATTGAAGCTTCTCGTTTGGATATTATAAAAAGGAATTTGGGCTTTGATTCTTGTTTTAGAGTGGACCGTTTTGAAAGAGGGGGTGGTCTTGCTCTTCTTTGGAACAAGGTGGTGACTGTGACTATGAGTTCTTACTCTAATAATTTTGTTGATGCTATTATTTCGAGTATAGAGGGTAGTAGTTGGAGGTTGACTGGCTTTTATAGCTTTCCTGAGAGACAAAGAACTTATTCTTGGAACCTTCTCCACTCGTTGGCTTCTTAGAGTAATGACAAATGGCTCTGTGTTAGGGATTTTAATGATTTAATATTGCCCATGGAGAAACAAGGAGGTATTGAACACCCTAATTTTCTTTGTTCGAGTTTTAAAAGTGCTTTACAAGATGAACATCTCTTTGAGGTGCCCATATTGGGTAATTTGTTTACGTGGGAAAGACGTATTGTTACAAATACTGTTATAAGGGAAAGATTGGATCAAGTTATGGCCACTAGTGATTTCCTCAATCTTTTCCTGGATTGTCTCTACTTTGTAGCTATCACTACTGTTTCAGATCATATGCCCCTTATTATTAACCTCAAAAAATCGGCTCAAGCATGGAGGAGGAAGAGGTTTAGGTTTGAGAATTCATGGTTCTTTGAATCAAATATTATGAATGTTGTGAAGGAAGTGTGGAGAGAGCCAGGTTTACATTATATAATGGATAAAAAGAAATCTTGTTGTGTGGCATTAGAAGAATGGGATGGTAGGCTTAATCGGGAGTTACATAAAAAGAAAAAGGAAGTGGGAGCTGAATTGGATTTAATTTTGGGAAGTAGGATCCATGATGATAATGTAGAAGAAGGGAGACTGAAGGTTGAATACAATCGATTAATTGAGCAAGAAGAAATTTGATGGAGACAGCGAGCGAAGGCATTTTGCTTGAAGGATGGGGACATGAATTCTAAATTTTCCATTCCCTAAATAATGTGAGAAGGAAAAATAATCGAATCAAAGCCTTGAGGGATAGTTTCAATAACCTGGTGTCGGATTCGAAAGGAATGCAGGAGATAATAGGGTGATATTTTTCAGATTTGTTTAGTGGAGGAGAGGAAGATTATAGCTAGGTCACAAGCACTACCCAAAGTCATGTTACCTAAGAAGACAACGAGCTGCTTTTAGCTCCATTCTCGAAGGAGGAGCTCAGAGCTGCAATTTTTCATATGCACCTGAATAAGTGTCCTAGCCTAGACAGATTAAACTATCCTTTTATTAGAATTTTTGGGGGGTGATAGGAGATGACATTGTCAAAGACTGTAATACATGGCTTATATCAGGTACCTCTCCTGATACGTTGACTTATACCTTATTTGTTTTAATTTAAAAAATTGTTAATCCTAAGCATGTGAATGATCTAAGACCTATAACTTTATGTAATGTATTGTACAAAATAGTTTCAAACGTCTTAGCCAATTGATTGAAACATATCTTTCCCTATATTATTTCTGAGTACCAGTTGGCTTTTGTCCCAAGAAGGTTATTCTTTGATAATTTATTAGTTTCCTTTGAATTAATTCATAGGAAGAAAGCTTAAAAAGGAGTACCAGTGGTGCCACGTGGAAGATTGACATATCTAAAGCATATGATAGTGTAGATTGGGGTTTCCTTGAAACAATGATGATTTCTAGGAGTTTTGATACAAGGTGGATCAAGCTGATGATGCTTTGTGTGAGGGATGTAAAGTATTCTATTTTTTTAAATGGGTGTGAGATTGGCCCTATCATTCCAAGTAGAGGAATCCGTCAAGGGGATCCTATTTCTCCTTATCTTTTTATTATCTATACAGAAGGTCTTTCTTGTCTTCTTAATTAAGCAGAGAGGAGAGGTTTCATTCATGGGTGTCGGGCTAATTCTAGAGGGCCACGAATCTCTCACTTATTTTTTGTAAACGATTCGTTATTACTTTTTAATGCTTCTGAGGTTGAATATGGTGCCATTAAGAGTATTTTAAAGAAATATGAAGTAGCTTCTAGTCAGTCTATCAATTATAAAAAAACCGAGCAATTATTTTATCCCAAATGTGAGGTTTGATAAGAGGACGAAATTATCCAACATTCTTGGGGTTTACACCCCGTGAGGTCAGGGGAAATATTTGTGGCTGCCATATTTTATTGGGAAAAGAAAGAAACATATTTTTAATTATATCATAGATAAACTATGGAATCGGGTGACTACTTGGAATAATAGCTTTTTATCAAGAGTTGGTAAGGAGGTACTTTTAAAATCTGTTGCTCGGGCCATTCCTTCTTATTGTATGAGTGTGTTTATAATTCCAAAATCTATTTATGAGGAATTGTAAAAAATCATGAACTCCTTCTGGTGGGGTATGAAAAAGGAAGGGGGACAAGTTATTCACTGGCTGTCATCGGAACAAATGTGTGATAGTAAAGATGACAGTGGCATAGGTTTTAGAAATTTAAGGTGCTTTAATTTAGCAATTCTTGCTAAGCAAGGTTGGAGATTGCTTCCAGAATCAACACTCTTCTTTCGAGTGTTCAAGCCTAAATATTTTCATAGAGGGAACTACATGAATGATGGTTTGGGTTCTAACCCAAGTTTCACATAGAGAGGCATCTTCTAAACAAAGGAATTGCTTAAGTTAGGTGCCAGAATTTAGATCAGAGATGGGGAATCAACAAGTTTCTGGTTGGATCATTGGGTACCTAGGGACTTGAATCTTCGATTGCTTGAAGGAACAAGGGCTAGGGATTGTAATCTGATGGTTCATGCATTTATTAATTGGGAGAATGGATGCTGGGATGTGGAGAAGATTCAAGAGGTGTGCTGTAAAGAGGATGTGCATTATATTTTGAAGATTCTGTTAGGTTTGAGGAGCAGACAAGATAAATGGCTATGGCACTTTGATAAGAGGGGTAATTACACTATCAAATCTGGTTATTACCAAGCTCTTCTTTTGAAGAAGGGTCCTTATAATGGGTGAGTTGATATATGGAAGTTCTTGTGGAAATTAAAAATCCCTCCTAAAGTTAAAGCTTTCAATTGGAGACTTTTAAGGGATATTCTTCCTACAAAAGTGAGAATATTTAGAAGACGAATAGTTTGTTGGGCCCGGGTCCCGATCCCCATCCCGAGGTGGCCCCTCAGGGGCACCGGGTAAGGGGCCTGCGAAAGAAAGGTCGAAAACATGCAGAAATACAGAGAAACAGCAGCGGGAAGAGGAGGCCTC
>JAOSBK010039471.1:0-21226 GCA_027568895.1 Erythroxylum shatona | reverse complement strand
ATATATTTATTGGGCTAGATTGAATTAAGTTGTCGGGCTTTTATTATATGAGATATAATGGGCCGAAACTTATTGGGGCCTCAATGGGATTAGGGTTTCTCTATAAATAGAGAAGCTTAGGTCTCATTAGGGTACGACGACACGATTGTCACACGAAACCCTAGCCACCATCCGAGAGAAAATACGTGCGGTGTTCAGAAAGAGTTTCAGGACGTGCTAGCACACCATAGCCGCAGCCCGGATCATGCATACTCGTGTGGATACCGGTAGAGGGCATTCGCGTTTGCAGTGTCTTGGAATCCGAAAAAGAAGAAACCTATCCACGACAATAAGGTATTTTCGTACATCCTTGGTATTTTCGATTATACATCATTTTGTTGTATGGTCTTTTACGCAGTGTATTGTGAATACTCTGACCGTATGCGATCCAACAAGGTGGAGTCCACTAGGATAATATTCCATTATCCCTAAGATAATATAAAAACTCTTGGCTTGTGTATTCACCTCCTCGATCCGATCGAAGTGATTTAATACTTCTCCCAAGTTGTTTCTCAACTTCATTTATGAATTCTTTGAACCTTTCAGAGGCTTCAGACTTTTGTCTCATAAGATACATATACCTATATCGAGAATGATCATAGATAAAGGTAATGAAGTATACGAAACCACCTTTGGCATGTATAGACATCGGACCATATACATCACTATGTATTAGGTCTAAAAGTCCACTAGCTCATTCACCCTTTTCTTTAAAGGGTAACTTAGTCATCTTACCTAATAAATAAGATTCACATGTGTCATATGATTCATAATCAAATGACCCTAAACTACCACACTTGTGTAGTTTAGATATGCGTCTGTCATTTATATGACTGAGGCGACAATGCCATAAGTAAGACGATTTCACATTATCTCATTTTATTTTTTTTGTTATTATTGATATTTGGAATCGGTTTAGACATATCCAATATGTATATACCATTACATAATGTACCCAAAGAATATAACATTCCATTCAAATAAATTGAACAACCATTGTTACAAAAATTTAAATGGAATCTAGCTTTATGGAGACTAGAAATGAACATTACATTTTTTGTCAAAGCAAGTACATAAAAACAATAGTCTAATAATAATATAAGCCTACTAAAGAGTGTTAATGCATATGTGCCTACAACTAATGCAGTAACTCTTGGTCTATAGCCCACTGGCAGGTCTAACTCTCCCTTGTTGAGTTGTCTACTATTCTTGAGGCCCTGCATAACAACACAAATGTGTGAGCCACAACTGGTATCTAATACCCATATGTTATTATAAGAAATAGTATGAATATCAATACCATAAATACCTAAAGTAGATGGGTCATCAGATGCCTTCTTCTGCTTCCAGGACTTTAGATAGGCCTTGCAGTTTCTCTTCCGGTGGCCATCCTGGCCATAGTGGAAGCAAGTTCCCTTCGAGATAGTCTTCTTTGTTTTCTTGACACCTCCCTTAGGCCCTACAGACTTCTTCTTCCTTTGGGCTCTTTTCCTTTGAACTATAAGAGTCCACCAGAATCACAACCTTGTCCTTGTAGACAGATGGCTTAACTGCCATGAGCATGTTGACCGGCTCAGGAATTGTGCTGGATATATTATTCATCCAATAGTTAAGCACAAATTGTGAGTAACTATTGGTTAAACTTGTCAAAATTAAGTCAATATTTAATTTATAATCCAAAACAAGACCTAAGTAGGCCAACCGCTCGGTGTAGTTATTCATCTTTAGTGTGTACCACACTAGATATGTCCCTCAACCATCTTGGAGTCGAAGAGCAATTGTGAAGTCTCGAACCCTTCGGACCTTGCTTGCTCATCAAAGAGCTCCTTAGGATAATAGACTATGGTATGAGAATCTATAGCCTCGTGCTGCTTTTACAACTTCAGTGATATAGTGGCTATCATAATACAACTAGCCATCTCGCTATCATTAAGAAGCTTCCTATACGCCCTCTGATCATCATTAGAGGCATCAACAGTAGGGGAATCAGGAAATGGTTCTTTTAAAAGATAACCAATCATCTCAGACTTGAGAACTAATCTCAAGTTCCTGAGCCAGTCAAAGAAGTTTGGTCCATTCAACTTGTTAGCTTCCATCAATGATCTTAGGTTCACACTAGTACTCATGGTTTTGACTTGGGCAATAGCAACCTTTCATCAAAGAGAGAAAAATTAGAATGTACTTAAATGCATTTCTATAAGGACTTTAATAACACGCATTATAACTCCCACTATTTTTCACGAATTCATAGCCCTCAATATAAACCCGAGAGAACTTGTAAAGAAATTTTCCTAGTAGGTTGATATCTAATATCCCTAAGAATGACCTTTGGTTTGCTCAACAAGCTACCTTAGTTTAACCGGTAGTTATCGATCATACTAATTGCATTTCCAATGCAACTATTAAATCTAGTGTTATCAACTATTGATGTATGCACACTTATTAGGATATCAACTCTTGACACGTGTACATCTAATGTACACTACCTAACTTCACCTCTATCCATATTGATCTTGGGTTTGCCCAACAAACTAATACTTCTAGTTAAATCGACCCATTAATTTGAAAATCCTATTTCCATGATTCAAACATATCCGTGTAAATCAGGCTTCCCAACAACCCTAACTTTAAAAGGACTCTGGTTCTCTCCATATTAAAGGAAGGCGTTAGTTTTGATATTCTATGTGATGGGTTTGGCTAAGGTCTCATCTAACTTACATAGTCTTATACATATAACTCATATATATATATACATATAGTTACTATAATTACATGGCATGATATGGACTACCCAATCAAATTGGGCCTAAGCCCATTACCATCCATCATGTAAGCCCACATATTCTCCTAATCATGTATTCTTTAATGCATATATGTAAACACATCATTTTGGTTGGAATTAATATTAATCTAATTAACATGAATTTCTAATTCTAGAAATTAATTCTTAATTAATTTGCCTTAAAATAATTATTTGATGCCCAAAATTAAACAACTTTAATTTTGTCATGCATGCCAATTTTTCTAGTCTTGCTAGAAAAATCTAATACTCCACTAGAATTAATTTTGAATTATTTCAAAATTAATTTCTAAAATTTCCAAAGCATCAAATCATCATTCCAAGCATCTCTAGGTCATTTCATGATAACCAAAATAATTTAGGAATTACCCAAAAATTATTATGATCACTGAAACACTGATAAGACACCAAAAACGACAAACATGATTTCTAAATTTTTTATAGAAATCAAATTTCAAGCAAAATCATTTAGACATGCATCAAACATTAAATTAACACATTTGTATCATATAAAAATATTTTTAAGGTTCTGGAATCGAAATATAAACATACAAAAACCTCAAACAAAATAGATCCTACAATTTCTGGAAAACTATCCAGATTTGTAAAATTGTTTGATAAAATTATTAAAACATTTTAATAATTCTACAAAAATTAAAGAGTCATAAAAACATAAATATGTTCATATAATTGTTCTAGAATCAAATTCCTAAAAAATCATGTGTAACCTCATCAGTTTATGCAATAGACATCATATAACCAGCAGAAAGATTGATTTAATGCATGTTCTTGTAAATTCTAAATTAAATATTTTAATCATGTTAAAAATATTTTCAATCACACTGAATCATTCAAATACAAGTTATGAACATATTGGTGAAAGAAAATTGGAAAAACATTTTTCTATAATTAATTTTGAAGAAAACATTACAGGACCCTAAGCTGTCATAACCATGAAAACAATTTTCACATGTCATGTATGCTACATCTAACAAGGCATAAGATGGCTCTAATGCCACTGTAAGGTTCCGATCAAGCATCTCATACATAATATATACCAAATATACATAGCAGAAATTAAAACAGAACCTCAAAAACCAAATCTACTCATGCATATAGATGTAGAAAACAAAAACAAGAAATGTAAGATGTTTACATACCTTTCGTCAATCTCCTTCATTCTTTAATCTTCTCTGCATTGGGTTGTCATAAACTACAGCGATCAACGTAGACCATCTCTAATGAAAGTTCACATGAAGATAGAAGAATGAAACCTCACTAAGAGATGGTTAGAATTCTTTCTTTGTGCTAGCAAAGACAAGAACTCTTGTGAGAGTTAGAGAGAACAAGAGTGTGTATGTAAGAAAGAACCTTTCTTTCACTTATGTTTTTACACAAGATGCACGAAAATCATCTCTATTTTCTACACCATTTGGCCTTCCATAACCCCATCACTAATGAAGAGTTATGGAAACTTAATGGCCATGAATAGCATGCATTAATGGAAGTTATGGGAAGTTAATGAACATGAATAACATGCATTAATGGAAGTTAGCAAAGTTAATGGCCAAATAGGCAGCTAGCAACACTTTTTTCAAATCCATTCCATGCAACATTTTATACCACTATCACATCGTGACACAATCTCGAAACACTCTCTCATATCTTAAATCACCATTCAATACCATTTTACTCATCCTTTTAATCTTCTATGTGTGTGACCCATGAGGTTCCTGGTTATGTTGGCCACTTCAATTAACGCTTAATTCAAATAAGTCAAAAGCAGTATCTAGTAACATGTCATACCCTCTAATTGATCGAAAAGTTAATAGTTTGACTACGAATCCTTCCATATGTAATGTTGCTATGCAATTCATCCTTCCACCATCTATACCCTACTTGGTTCAAAGTATGGTCAAAGTGTCAACTCCCACTAGATTGACTACGCCACATCTAGTCCAAGTGATATTAGATTTTATCTTGAGGGTCTCATTACTCTATGTATCATTGAAGAATGTCTTCATGACTCATATCTGCTCTGGCCAGAGATTCCCAAGTAATGACCTCAACAAGAGGTCGTGGGTATCATCTCCTTCTATCAAGAGTGGTGAATCCTTTATTGGCTGCTCAATTATCTCGGAATACCTCAAGCTATACCCAATTACCACCCTATGAGTAACCCTTGAAAGGCATCGATGAATGGAGTCAAAGCATAGGATCAATATCCAAGATATCATTGAGCACCTCAAGTTAAAGGATACTTGCACCATTGCTATGATGAGACTATCATTGAAACTGAAATAGAATATCTATGTAATTGTCTTATAGTAGGTCAATCTAATGTACTTGCTAACCTTAGTAACAATCCACATGTTAACTCTAAATAACTCATATCTATAGCTTATGAGATCTACTACTTGATCCAATCAAGGAGTATAACATGTGCTAGTCTATCCAAATTAATGATATCCCATCTAATTAATCCTATGACTAGGGAAAGTTTAGATACTAACGTAATTACACATGATAGGAACCTTATTATCATGATCTCATTATGATTTCCCCATGCTATGTTTTATCAAGGACTTCATTAAATCAATTTTTGATTAACGTCAAATCTATAAATTTATGAACATCAAAATAATGAAAAGTGCCTTTATTAATCATAAAATGATTTGTAAAATAAGTGCTAAAGGTGATTGCCTTTAGAGCACTTCTCTAACACTTTATACTATCAGTAATGTCAAAGTGGATAAGGCTTTAGCGAACTTAGGAGCTTTCATAAATATTATGCCTTAAACTTTATGTAAGAAGATGGAATTAGGTGAATTAACACCAACTATGATGTGTATACAAATGGCTGACTGATCACTCCACCATACTATGAGTATAATCAGTGATGTAACTGTTAAGGTTGACAAATTCACCTTTCCTATTGATTTTACCACCTTGGACATAGATGAAGATTTGGAAATATCTATTTTCCTTTGACAACCATTCTTAGCTATTGTAACATCTCTTATAGACATTGATGGAGGCAAGTTGAATATGAGAGTAGGGAATTAGAAGGTTGCATTTAACGTCTCTGATGGTAAGAAAATTCCTCTTAAATTTTTGGATGCTATAAAGATAGAGAAATCTTGCGAAGAAGTTTTTCAGGACTTCATTCTCAAGAATCCACTTAAGAAGCCACAAGTTCAAAAGAGTAAACCTAAGGAGCAAGGAGGTGGAAAGCATATAAAGGTAGCTTATTTGTAGGTTATGAAACTTATGGTTAAGCTACAATCACATGATTCATTTGAGCCACCTTGAGTAGAAGAGTACGTCGAGTCATAGATGTTAACCAAATGCTCCTTGGGAGGCAGCCCAAGATTCATGATTTTCTTTTCTTATATTACTTTCGTATTTTATTTCAATTTTATTGTTTGATTGTTTTCAATTATGTCACTTTTATTTTTATTTACTTTATTTATTTTCATCCTTTCTTTTTCTTTTATTTTTCAAAGATAAGTTAACATTGGATGGATTAAATTAAGAAATCACCAAAATCATGAAAGTACTAAACAACCCTCTCATTTGCTTATTTAATTGTATTATGTACATTAAGGAAAATGTCCAAATTAAGTGTGGGGATAGGTTGAATGAATTTTTAAATTGAATTCTTCATGTTTATTATAATCTTGATTATAAATTTTATTAACTGATATCTTGAATTAGTTGAGATCTGTCTATGATTACTATATGTTATTGTTGAATATTGATTTGAATGTAAAAGGATGATAGTTAAAGTGAAATTAATTTCCTAAGTCATATTTTTTGTAATCATTGAAATAGTAAAGTTGAATGAAAGTGCATATTATTTACATACATATACCTAAGTTTTTTCGTGACCTTTTGAGCCTAAAGAGGAAATTTTATAAAAAATTTAAAACTCTTATTATTTTTTCTTATGTGTGATATCTTGTATGGTATGGTAATTCTAGAACTTGTTTTTATTATACATGTTCAGACCATATTTGTTAAATTATAAGCATTAACATGATGAAGGCATTTAGATTCAGTAACTTGCTTAGCCTATTTTTTTGAAAATTAACACACCCTTAAATTTACCTTTAGGAGTAAACAAGTTGAGCCTTAGTCTTTTTCATTGATTTTACCCACATATTAACCTTATTCCTATCTTTTTCTGAAGACCTATTTATCATTTTGAACTTTAACGATTATTTTATTTATTTATTTATTTATTTATTTGTTGAGACTTGGAATTGGTGAAAGGTCCAACATTTGTTAAATTATGGTACTAAATGCTTGAAATATTTTGTTATGATAAAAAATAAGCATATAGAAGAAAAGAAGTAAAAGTAAGTAGTACCAATAAAGTTGCATTGAAAAGACCTATGTATGTTTTGGTAAACATGTCTTGTAATATTTCTTGTAGTAAATTTCCTTCACTTAAACCCCTTTTATTCCAATTTTTCCTTACCTAAGCCCCATTACAAGCTGTATAAAAACCTTTTGATTTTTGTTTCTGGTTTGTACATTACAGGTGGAAATGTGATTTTACTACAAGCCTATGGTAAATTGAGTGAAATATTCGTGAGGGTGTAAAGGGGTATCTTTTGATTTCAATGCAATTGTTAATGTGATTCCTATTAATATTACTTAGGAACTTTATTTTAGGATAACTTGATTATGCTTATATAATAATTTGATTCAATAAGATATGATGAAGGATATTATGAATGGGTAGGTTGAAATTGATGATGGATTGATATTTTAAATTTGTAATTTTGATTATAGTTTGCTTGAGCACAAGTAAAAACTTTATTATGGGGATATTTTATAGATGGTATATTAATTATATTTTTACCCCATATTTAATGAATTCTTGCTTGATATTTTATACTTTTGGTATATATTTGGTACTTATTTCGTTTCAAATGTGTTTACAAAGTATAAATGCGTTCGCAGACTTAAAGGAGAAGAATTCAAACAAATAATCGACAATCTGGATTATGCATGGCCATGTAAGAGATTGTGTATAACCCAAAAATGTAGATCTCCATATAAAATCAACATTTTGGAGGCAAATCAGAAGAGGAGACATTGGGAGGTGATTTCTAGAAGTGGGACTTATTCTTTAGGTGCCATTTTGGTCTAAAGAAGTGGAAAACACAAAGATTTCATCGAAAGATCCATCGGAATACAAGATCAAGCCTCTACATTGTAAAAGCATTCGATAGAAGACAATCAGGGAGATTTAGAATTATGATTATGTTGTTTTCTAATTTGTTTTCTATATATATGGATATGATTTTGTGTCCGTTGATGTATAGCTAAATTTTATTATAGCATTTAGGTCAAATGAACCCTAGTTAATGCTAGAACAAGTTTTGGTTATTTTTTGAATATAATTGAGTTGGTTGATTATTGTGATGCAATTATCTATTTTATTGTTATCTTTTAATTTGATTTATTAGACTTAAATATCATTTCCTACTTAGTAATTAAGAAATCGTACGTTTAAATAGATCTATGATAATTGGAAATAGTTGATTACAATCTTAAAGATAGGATGACAAAAAATTTTTAGATTAGGGTCAAACCTAATAAAGTAGTTCATAATATGGTAAAGCATTCCTATAAGATTCAACCTAAGTAATTCGGTTAGAAACCTTAGGATTAGTTGTTACTAGACTTATGGTCAACTACTAGCATACCTTAGGAATCTCCATAGTCTAATTAATAAACAACATAATTGCATAACAAATAACCAATTGGTTAATGATTTAGGGGAATTTGACGCCTAGATACTAATCAATTGAGATCGGTTATTAATTTAGTGATCTCACAATTCTTTGCTTAAATTATGCTACTCGTTTACTTTGTTTTCTTAATTTTAGTTTCTTTAATTCAAAACTTATAATCACTTTGTAGGCTAAATAATAGAATAACAGTAATTACTATTGCTCACCGTCCTTGTAGGATCGATCCATATTTGCTAGTATTAGCTACATCTACACCATTGACTTGTGGTATTAAATATTGACTACTCACAAATTACGTCAATCATAAAATAATCTATAAAAATATAAAAATTTAAGAATGGGATGTGAATGCTCTTACTCTTCAATATATCATATATGTTGTTTTTCTTGAAAACTAATCTCCAAAATTATTGAGGGACATAGTTGCTAGCCTCATCAAGGAATTTCACTAAAGCACTCCTATACTTCTTTAACTTCACATACTTGGATGTATAGAAAACCTTATTACACCCAAAAGTCATTAAACAAAACATCTACTAGGTTCTAACTTGCACTAAATTTGATTGCATCCTTACATACCTTAAAAGTCATAAGAATCTTGGGTAAGCTTCTTATGAGAATATTAAGAAATGTTTAGGAGCATTCTCCACCCCAATTTCTTTATCACCCTTTTCAATTTTGTCACTAAACCTATCATTTCTAGTTCAATTCGATATATAATCATATTGAATTCAAAAGTTTGGGTTCATAGATAAGCATACCTTTCATGAACATGAGATTTCTCACAAATGAGCATTAGGGGCTCATTTGGTTCATCTTTTGTGGTTGATTTTAGCTATTAAATGTTCTATAAATAGCTCTTGTTTTCAGCATTTGACTTGTGAGGATTGTGAACTAATATCTAAGGTCAAATGAAATGTCTATAAATAAAAAATCAATAAACAAGTGTAAAACAAAAAAGTTCTTAAAGTGATCGTAGAGCCTAAATTTGTGAGAAATTTAGAAATTGAAAGTGAAAAGGTAGCTTAATCTTAATGAAAAATGATAAAAAATGCCTAAAATCTATAGGATGTCTTAGGAGTAAAATTTTTGTAGTAGGTGTTTAAATGAATTTAGATAATTTAAAAAAATGGTAATAATTATGAAAAAAAAAGTCTGACATGACCCTCAAAATTTTTAAAATTTTAGGGACACAACCTACTATATGATTTTAGACATTCTAGACTTAAAAATTTGGGGGCACGATCTATAAGTGTGACTTAAACTGTGAAACTTACTGAATGATTAGGGGTACAAATATGTCCCATGTTTTGGGTCTTACTTTCATCAACTCCTAAAAGCACAAACTAGGGTATAAGTGTGCCTTTATGGATCCTCTAATATTTATCTTATTAAAGACAAAACTAAGTGTGTGCTAAGCTGTTGACCCTTTTGAAAAAAACTCATAAATCAATACATTCTATGGCATAATTGTATCCTAGGCCATATTCAATAATATAATTTAGCTTATACCTAATTTTTAAGCTTTTCATTGGCATGTTTCTTAGATCATTCATTTCATATATTTTTTAAAGTCACTTCTTAAGCTTATATGTGTGTTATTTTGTATTCATAACTATAAAAGCATAAAGAAAGAAAAAATTACAAAATAGATAAGCAAACTAAAACAAAATTTAACCTTATTTATCAATTTAATGAAAACAATCTAAATCAAATTCTATAACAAAATCTAAGTTATTAAACCTTAACGTAAAAAAAGTCCATATGAAATTATAAAGTATTTAAATTTATGGTTGAGTTGCCTCCTAAATTCTACGTAAGATTTTTCCTAGCTAGTGCAATGAAATTGCACATTTTGTTAAAGCATTTACATTAAGTTAGGCTTAATATCGAAATAGTGAGCATTTATATTAGGCTTTACAATGCTTGATTGAGTTCTCAAGAGAGATAGCTTAGCGTAGTCTATCATTGTTCTTCTTTCTTATTCTACAATTTTAGATTATAATTATGGTGTATATTTGAGTTTTTACTTGATCTAGTCTATTTAATTCTCTCTCAAGTTTTGGAATATCTTTGAGAAATATATACTAACAGGTTCTTTTTATACACCGCAATGACTCTTAAAATCAAAAATAAAAAAGAAAATAAAATAAAGCAAGATATATAAAGAAAATTTAAAGTAAAACTAATTAAAAGAAAATCAGAAAATTTACTATACAAGAATTAGAAAATTGTTAATATGCTTCCTGAAACTAGTTGTTTATTCAGTATCAAAATTAAAAAGTTAGAGTATTATATTGATATGTACTTTTATGTCAACATTATTAAAAATTTTCCATGTTAACAATATGACTAGAAAATGCACCTATTATTGGTAAGCAACATAACGTTAAGTAGGGATTGAATTTTATGAATAAGTGACATGGATGAAAAGCATAATACTATTAACGAGTCTAAGGATAATAAATGATGATATGATTTTTATAAGTTTTTGGGCAATGAAGTATAACAAAACTAAACCTAAGGAAATACATAATAAGACAAATTCATCAAAAGTGAATGCAATCAAATATCTATATTTAGATTTGTACTTTCCCTAATAGTAATTTGACTTTATGATCTAGGATTATAGGAGCCTCTCAATTTTTAATTCTAGATTTTGGACAAAAAAATGTTTTTTATCTAAAATATGGCTAAAGTCCAATTAAAATTAGGTTATCTACATTTACATATGTTTTGATCCTTTTAGGACATGATTGGGCATATGAGTATCCTAGGTTATGAGCCTTAATAATTTATCTAGGTGATAAACATGACCTTTGGCCTGGCCATGTCTCCAATTCATGCATCTTCATACTTCTTCAAAATGAATACATGACCTTTAGCACAAAGTTAAATTATGGATCTCAATATTTCTTCTTAAAGACAAGGTCACTTAGGAAATTGTGGATCAGATTTTGTCACTCATTGTATTTGATCCTTTTAGGGCATAGGCTAATGCACATGTATGGGCCAAACTGTGTTCCTTTAAGAATTGCAAATTTCTTTATATTTTTACTTAAAATTCCTTTTAATTTATGAATAATCTCATCCTAAGGTCCAACTTGCATAATTACTACAAAAGGCTTCTAAAACTAAGTAAAACAAAGTTAATGTGGAATTGAATTCAAGAAAATACTATAAAAATGTGCAAATTTCATCCACATAGTAAAGGTTATTTATAGAAATAATGCCTTTAGCATGAAATTGCATTAATAACTAACTACATTTTACATATGTAACATGCTAGGAATATGGAAACTCACAGAACTCACTAAAGGGACCAATTTAATTTCAAAAAAAAAAGAAAGTGGTAAGCCTTATCCTCTAGCTATAATCAGTTCCCAGATACATCAAATATTGTATCAGATTTCATGTTTTGAAGAGTTGAACTTGCCTTTAAAGACCCTTTGGTTCCTTTTCCACCAAACATTATAAACTGTGTTGGCAAGAACCAAGCTATACAACAACCTCTCATCTTTATGATCCCTAGAAAGGAATATAGCCATTAGATTATTTGCAACAATCCTCTAATCTGTATATCTAGGTTACAAAGGCCCATATCATCCCTATAAACTTTATATAAATAATGAAATGAAAAAGAAGGTGTGCAGTGGTTTCTTGGTCTGAAAAACATAAATTACAATTTAAATTATTGTTACATGATTGGATTGAATTATCTTATATTTTCTTATGCATTTCAATTTCTTTTCAATCCTATTTTTTTGTTTAAATACTCAATTTGTGTTTATTTTTTGTTTTCATATAGATTAAAGGATTGAACACAAATATATGTTGAAAGGAAGAAGTTTGACAAAGTTTGTCCATATAAGATGCTGTGATGAGTTTATTAGTGTTTTAGGGCATTTAGAGGAGTTTTAGAGGAGGTCTGAACCAAAACACAAGCCCACAATTATGCCCTTCAGGCCATAATCATGACAGAAGCTCGAGCATAGGACCACAATCATTGGGAGTCAGCTATGATCGTGATAGAGAGTCAACTTAGTGCACAATCGTGGCCTGTGCGCAGACAAACTTAGGGTCACTTTTGAATTAAAAATTTTGAGGGAATTTTTGGAATTTTTAGGCACAGGAAAACTATAGAGCTTACCCTAAATGGAAGATACTATATAAAGAAAGAGAAATGACGTAGAAAGGGGCTCTTAAATCTGTAACTTTTGGAAAAACTCCAAGAAGAGAGAAGGATAAATGGAGAAATTATTATGTTGGCTTCAACATTTTCTTTACTTTTTAGCTATAGTCTTTTGTTCATTCGTTAATTTCGATAAGCTTAGTTATTCTCTTCCAGTTTCAATGCTTTATTTTCATATGTCTGAATCTATTAATATTCATTCCATTAGTTTAAAACTTTCTTAGTTCTAATCATATTTTTAAATGTTCTAGAATATTTAGAATGAATGTTTGATATATTTTATAGTTGAAATTTATGAATTTTGTAAGGAACCTTTATGTTATATCAATGGATGCTTATTCCTTCAATTTTTCAGCTTTAATCTTAGTTGTTTGAGCTTATTTATATGCTTTTTTAGGTCTAAATTTATTTAATATTTGAATGTTTAATGGTTTATGCTATTACTTGTGATGTTTTCGATTCATTTGTGCTTAATAGTTAGGATTTATGCATGTTCTTAGGTTCATGATCAATTAATTTGGGTTTTTGTGCAAGTTATGTATGCTGGAATTTTTATTTTGATGCAATTAGTTTAGATTTTGTAATTTGAGTTATGATTAGTTATTTGTTAGTATAAATTTTTTTGATTTCTATTAAGTTAGCTTTGAATTTTGGTTTTTATTACTTCATTTATAATTTGTAGCCTTGGTTTTACTTAATGAAGTATGAGTTTTGTTTATTTAATGTCTATTTTTCTTAATATAAACATGTGTGGCTAGACTACTTAGGGGTTTGGAAATATTATAAGGATGAAGGGTTGGAAATTGTGAGAATGGAGTTGAACTTGTCTTGAATTGGTGCTTGTAGGTCTAGGTTGGTTTGGGATTTAGGATAAATGTCATGAATTAAGAGTTGCTTATAGGCTTGATCACCCTTTAGGTAACTTTCTAATCCAAAGGCTAGGGTTGAGCGTGTGATATGTAATAGTCCATAGTGATTTCCGGAAGTAGCAATAGGTTAGAATTTCTCATGATACATAATCAACTAATCTAGGATCCCATACCTTTAGGTTACACCTTCCAAGCTCATGAGTAAGTGGCCTAAGTTAGTTGTTTCTTATCACATAACATGTCTTCACTACTGAATTTAGAGAGCCTATTCTAGGTTATAGTGGAGATAGGGGCATTTCTAGAGCTTATTAGTTTTGCCTATTTTAAAGAAATTAAGAGTTTGAGAGCTTAATCGAGTCCATAGACAAACAAGATGATGAGAGTACCTTTTATTTAGATTTAAGGATCAATGAACATCCTAAAATCTCGAAGATATCTCCAACCCACTTCTTTACCATTGTTATTAGTCTTTTCTAAATTTTCTTTATGTTTGTCTTTTCGTTTACGCTCATTACATCTTAGCTGATTCATTTTCATCATTTCATGTGTTTTGTTTTCTTTTGTTCACAATATTTGAAATAAGTATGCACATCCCAGCTCTCTGTGGTTCAACCTTAGCTCACCATTTACTACATAGTTTGGTAGTTGGGAATTTATTATTTGGTAGTTAGTGATAGGCTATTAGTGTATTTTGTTTTGTTTAAGGTAATGAAGCTTACTTTAACTATAAGCAATAAATTAATAAAAATATTTGGATAATTTTTTTTCACACAAGAGAATACTAGTTCATAATCATTGCCTATTTCTTGATCATATCCATACAAGATTAGTTTCTAAATAATCTAGATTACCTTATTATCCATTTATAGGTTTAAGGGAGTTTAGGGAAAGCAACCTTGAAAGAATTGCTTACCATAGTCACAATTTGATCTTCCAATAGTAATTAAACTACTAACCTTTGCATTTCTAGGGAAGAAAACTTTAAGGTCAGCAAAGAAGATAGAGAGGGCCAACTATACTCTAATTGCCGTACCATGGCCATATATCTGTTACATTTCTTACCTTGTATTTGATAACTGGTGGATGAAGCCCCTTTGCTTTAGAATTTAAAGCTAGTACCAAGATGAATCTGTTCTTGGTTTAATCATCCACAAGTTGGATCCTACTATACAGTGCTCATGAAGCCATTTCACCTAAAGGGATTCCTTTTCATTTATTATTTTCTAGAGCCACTTGATTAGTATAACCTTGTTTACCAACTTTGCAATTTAACTCCTAAACTTCCTTCTCTTTTAGGAAGACAAAGGTCATTTTAGCTTACCTTTGCAAAAGGCTTAGAGGATTCATTGCCAGTTTAAAAAAATTCCTGAGAAGTTTGTCAATTTCTTTATAAAGCTTTGTAGGAAATGCAATGTGAGAGGACTAATAGATGGATAAGTTACTAAGAACTAAAGAAATTAATTGTAACTTACCAAAAAAGCATATGCACTTTGACATCCAGGCCTAATTATTTTCTTGATCAGATCCAATAACCATTAATAATTTGATTAAGTTATTTTTCTTGGGGATATATGAATACCAAGGTAGGTAAATTGTGGATATTTGAGTGATAGATGTGAGATGGAAGATAACAATTAGGTTGAGTTAAAGACATTTACTAAATTGATAACTGATTGATATTGTATTATGTCAATAATTAAAATTTATCTCAAGTGCACGGTGTAGCTGTAGCAAGTACGATGATCCCACGAAGACTACAGGTACTAATAATTACCCTTTTTCTATTATCTAATCTATGAATCATATTTTGGATTCTAAGTAAAAATTAAACTAAATAAAAAACTAATAATTAAAACAATTCTTAACGCAAGACAGAGGAATGTACTTAAAAAAATCAATATGGAATAATAATGTCTAGGTGATGAATTCCCATAGGAGTCCTTTTATTATTAACTCTTTATCCTGCAATTATATTATTGATTATTAGATTGTGAAAATTCCTATCTTATGTTAATATCTTTCTTAAGAATACTAACAACTAATCATCAATTGACTATTATAAATCTTTCCAGTTGAAACCTGTAGAATTGCTTTTTTTGATTTATAAATTCCACTATTAGGTTTAACCATAATCCTGAGGATTTATGTCAACCTATCTCTACGTTTGCATGCAACTCCTAATTATGGATGTTATATTCAGATAAGAGGATTTCTCAATCTCAATCATATAAAATCAAATCATGCACTAATTTTTGGATATATTAGAATAAGAATAAAATGCATAATTTAATCATAATAATTCAATCAATATAATTGAATTAAATAAAAGATTAAATAATATTGTTATCACAAACTATGGTTCATCACATCTAGACACTAAACAAGTTTAGATATTTATAGAAAATGAAATTAATAACAAACATGTAAAAAAAACTAATAGAAAACAAAGAAAGCATTATTTTAAATATCCCTTTCTCTTCTATTTAGTCTTCTTTCAAGTTTGAATTAGATGTAGCTTATTGGATCTTTTGATGTATTCCTCGTGCTTTTCTTATCCCTTGATCAAAACTATCACCTCTACATGTGTCTCACGACTTAAAATGTCTTAAAAACTTCACTCTCCCTTGTTTGCCTCCTTAGGTCCTTTCATAGTAAAAATTAGGGGGGTTTTGGGTTATACACTATCAATTTACATAGGCGTGTGAGTGACCATATATCTTTAAAAGCACCTGAATTAGTGATTTCATATAGACATAGAGACTTACACAGGTGACATACAAGGAAATGTATATCAACATACACGGGCATACAACTCTATACGAATAGAATTAAAAATTTTCAATCTTCACATATTTACAAAGACTTACATAGTTACGGTACACAGTCATATAGGACCCTAGTTACTTCAAATCTTTATTCCACACCAAAATTTCATATTGGTCCATAAAGGAAATTATAACCTACAAATGCACTTAAAGTGAATTAGGTACCAAATATACAAAAGAAAACTATTGAATAACAAGAAAAACATGTTAAATATTAGTGTATAATTATATTCAAATAAGCATATATCATACCTCCCCACATTTAAGCTTTTGCTTGTCCTCCAACAAATCATAATCTAAATTATCATCCTTACAACCATACATCTTTTATTAATCTTAAGTTGTCCATCCATATTTTAAGTCATTATATCATATCAATCAAATTAATATACAATTAATTCAAGTTATCCTAAAACTACTTGAAAAGTCAATATCACTGGCAATCACATCAATAATCTTTTTAAAATCAAAAGCATAAATCTTTATATCCTCACTAAGGTTTCACTCAATGCACTCAAGTGTTTAGGGTCAAAAGTATTAAACTATCAAATAAAAGCATAGTAGAACTCTTAACCATATGCTTTCAATATTTTCACATCATTAACACTTATAAGTAAACTAGAAACAAAAATAAAATTGTCTTTATAAGGGTTTACTAGGGCTTAGGTAAGGTATGATTAGGGAAATAAAAACATGATAAATATGAAGGAAATTTACAAAGGAAGCATTACAAGAAACTTATCATTTCATAATATATAGGTCCTTGCATTATAAATCCATTGGAACTATACATTTTTCTATGCTTGCAACATAATTTTTTTAAATTTGTTTTTTTGAGCATTCATCATATACCACAATTAAAGAAATATTGGATCTTTCAAATTTTCAAGTTTCAAACATTCAAGTAATGTAAATAACCTTCAAGGTCTAAATTAATAAAAAGGTTTTAAGAAAAATAAGATAAAGGTTAATAATGGGGTTATTATCAATGTGTGTAAATAATATGTAATTTTCATTAAAATTAACAGCTTTAATGATTATTAAAAAATATACTTATAAAATTAAGTTCATTATAACTTTCATCCTTTTGTATACTAATTCAATTTAATAATCAATAATGATCTAAAGTATTTATAGACAAATTTTAACTAATTCAGGATAATAGTTAATAAAGCTTAATAACAAAGATTCTAATAAGCTTAAAAAGTCCTTTCTCCACACTTAAAATTGTACTTTGTGCCCAATGTACATAACATAAACATAACAAAATAAAAAGTAAAAGGACATGTAGGAATTTGGTACTTCCCTAAGTAATAAGAATTTCATAATTCTGATTTCGTTGAGTAATCCATCCAATAATAGATACAATCATCCTTATAAAATTTAAATAAAATGGATAAGAAGATAAAAGAAAATACAAATAAAAATAAAATAAAAATAACAATAATGGAAATAACATAACATAAACTAACATGAAATAAAGTCCTACGCTAACACAAAAAATGAAAACCAAATGAAATAAAAATGAAACATATCATAATTCATAGGTTACCACCCATGCAACACTTGTTTAACATCACTAGCTTTACATACCTTGCATGTTTACTAGCAACCCAGGTCTATAATTAGTGGCTTACTTCCACCTATTTCTCCACAAAGCATTTTTGTAGTCTATTAATAAGCTATATGTTGTAAGATAATAATAAGGACATAGTTTATTAAATTAAGAAATCTAATCGACTTTAATAATGCCCTTTTCAATGATAAAATATTAATAAAATAAAAATAGTAAAACTCCTTAAATCTTCAATTGACTTAAAAAGTTTGTCTTGCGGGAGTGGAGCCATCCCTACTCAAGCAACTACTAATAATTCATCAATAGTTTCCTTATTTGGCTCCTTCTATTGTTCCTTTTTAATCTCCTTTGTTCACTCTTCTAGTTTATCTTCCTAGGTAAAGGTTTCCTCCTCTTCTTCTTCTTTAATAATTTTTTTGCACTTCTCTACTTTCTCTTATTTAACGGAGGCATCCTCTTCTTCTTCTTCCTCTAATTCCTCTATCATATGTTCATCCTTCTCTTTTAAGGTAGTAATTACCCTTTCGTCTTCTTAGAATGCAAATTAATTTATGAAATTGACCTTCGTCTCTCTTCTTCACTTTGAGGCGTTAATAAGATCAAATAATTTGTTTTATTTTTCTTAATGTATTTAGGTAAAGAAAATTTCTCTTTGTTATGATATTTGTAAGTCGCTCTTCTTGCTGCTGCTATTGTAAATATTCATTTGACGCATAATTATTCTATCCATAAGCGTAAGATTTTCTCCATTATGAATCATAAGTATTCTTGTATGGAGTAATATGAGGTTGTTCATGCAAGCTTGGTAGCTCTCACATATAATTTGGTGCCCAATATTCATAATTATAGTGGTTACTTCCATAAATGTCACAACACGACAGGGATATCAGTTGAGCTTCTGAAAACATTTCACCATACCTTTCTTTCCAAAATGGTGATGTTGCCATAGGCAATGGCATATCATAACTCCCATGAGAATACTAGCTACTTTATCCTTCTATTGTGAGTTATGGCTGTGGCAAAGAATTTCAAATCCTAACAATAAACTACAAACACATAGTTAAAGCAAATAAGTTCATAAGATAAATAAATGAATAAGTAAAAATAAAATTAAAATAAAAATTAAAAATAAAAATAAAAATGGAAATAGAAATAGAAATAGAAATAGAAATAAATAAATACAGAAAATAATGGTTAGAGTAACAAAAGCAAGGCTTCCTTAATATTACTGTCCACTGTAGTGGTACTAAAAACTTGATTGGTCTTATTATCAAGAATTAAAATTTATCACAAGTGCATGACATAACTATAGTTAACACAAGAAAGTATTGGTTTATCCTACGAAGACTATAAGTACTAGTAATTACCCTTTTCTACTATCTAATATATGAATCAAAATTTGGATTTTGATTAAAATTAAAATAAATAAACAAAATAAGAGTTAAAACAATTCTTAACGTAAGACAGAGGAAAGTACTTAGAAAAATTGATATCAAATAATAATGTCTAGGTGATGAATTCCCATAAGAATCTATTAATTATTAACTCTTTATTATGAAATGTAACACCCAAATACCCCCCCAGGAGGATATGTGAGTGTCACATAAGACAGTATAAACAAGCAAAAACATTTTACGGAAGCATAGCATTCAAAATCTTACATTGGAAGTAATTTAGAGGAAACATACATCATATTATACACTGATGATACATCATTCAAAATCTTATACTGTCTTATGTGACACTCACATATCCTGTAAGATTTTATTCTAAATCTTACATTGGAAGTAATTTAGAGGAAACATACATCATATTATTATACATCATATTACAAAAACTAAAAATAATTCAAAGTCATAGACTTTATATACAAGTCAAAATAAACTCAAAATATATTTTTGACAAAATAAGACTCAGACTCCATTGGCCATTGCGGTTGACTCATCCCAGTCTTTATAATCCTCACTCTGAACCTATACAGGACAAATCCACCGTGTTAAGCATATAGCTTAGTGAGTAATAACTAATCTACATTAAAAAATAACTTTAACAATAAATAAGACATAATGCATTTTAGAATATATTTTATAATTAACAGAATTGCATAACACAAGAGGGTATAAATCCTTCAGAATCAGAACACAATTTAGTTTATGTCAGAACCAATCAAATATCAGAATACAAAATCAGATGACTGCTAAATCCATTTACAGAAGTGGGTAATGGGATTTATACAGAAGAGATCGAAGTCTCAACACCGAATTGTCAATAAAAAAAGACGTTGAAGTGCCATCAACAAAAGACATCGAAGTGTTAGACACTAGAGTATCATAGAAGCAACTGTAGACCCTTCTAGGCATGCCTATTTACGCACAACTAGGACTTAACAGATTCAAAAATAGAAATGTCAGAAATTCAATTCACATATCAATCAATCTTTTCCAATCCAATTCAGAAGGCTACCAATTTTTATAGCGATGTAGAAAAATGTGTTAGGAATCTATTGATGCAAGTATCATGTCATTTGGAGATTGGATGACAAAGTTATGGCCAAAAGGAGAAAAGGTGTTTAGGGTGAGTCAACCCTTCGGGTGCACCATTGTGCTTAAGCACGATGGTGACTCCTAATCATACCAACAAAGTCATCGTCGTGCTTAAGCACGAGGGTGACTTCGAACATGCCAACAATGTCACCGTCATGCATAAGCATAAGGGTGGCTTCCAAGATGTTAGCAAAGTCACCCTTGTGCTCCAATATACCAGCAAAGTCATTTTCCCATAAATCGCAATCTTCTTCTCTTCTTCATCCTTCTTTCTAGATTTTCTCTCTTTTACACTTTCTTATCAATACATTTGATGCATTAATCATTAGTCCTACTTCCATTTTAGCTCCTAAACACATAACAAATTCAAATTTTCGGATTACACATATCCATTAAAAATTCGAATCTCATTAACATAATTTACATTTTCTACACTTTCTCTCTCTTCCATCTTCATCAATTTTTTTTACAATTCTTTTAAATCATTTCTTCATCCCAATCTCATATATTCCTCATTCCTTATCATAAACTCATTTCAATTCATTTCTATAGACACTCAACAAATTCTCATATGATAATAACAAAAACAGAGTATGTTTATAAATCAACATTCA
>JAOSBK010039419.1:0-21249 GCA_027568895.1 Erythroxylum shatona | reverse complement strand
GAAAAACATAACAAAGAGTGATTTATACACAAATTCGAAATCATTGGAAAGCATTACTTTACATTTATTATAAAACTTTAATAGGCCTATTATCTCAAGTATTAAGAAATCACCCACCTTAATTCCTTTAGCTCTAGGATTGGTCAATTGGCCTTGCTTCTTCCTCCAAGTGCCTCCCTTCACCTTAATTAAGCATAATTATCCCATAAGCATAAGAGATAACAAAATTGGGCTTTCTAAGGATATGAAAGCATGGAATTTAACCTTTCTAACTTTACCCATAACTTAACTAAGCTATTAACATCAAAACCCATCTGAAATTCCATAAATTTCACATTTTCTTACCTTAGAGATTGAAACCCACGAAAATTGCTTTTGCTTCTAAGGAAAGCTTAAACTTTTCCTTTCCACTTTCTTCTTGAAGCAAACTCTTAAACCCTCCTTTCTAAAGTAAGAAATCAACAAAGCCCCAATCTTCTTCTTCTTCTTCTTCTTCTTCTCCAATCCACCGAAGCTCTTCTCCCCTTCTCTTTTCTATTTTAAGTTTCGTATGTCTCTTGTAAAAGACTTAGGGAACTTTGTTTTAACTCATAACCTACACTAAAAACTACGTTGGCTCAATGGTGAGAGGTGTTCTTGTAAAAGCAACAAAACCTTGAGGTTGGGTGTTCGAATCCCACCAAAAAGGACAATACTGATTAAGGTTGGATGCAGCAGTATAACCCGCAAACACATGCCGCAGTATAACCTGCAAACACCTACGGGTGGGGTGTGGGGTCCAACATATAACACATAGAAAACGTATAGGCCCAGCCCATGACTGAATGTACACTATTTAGGAACCATATAGGCCTAGCCTATTAATCACTCATCCGGTGAACATAGGCTCCAGTTTCAGTACACAAAAGCATAAAACATCATATGTATCAATCAAATCTCGTCAGAAAACTAATATCAAGATAAGCCAAAACAATCATGTATGACACCACTAGTCGACCAAACTAATGTGCACACCTACCGATACTTAGTGTTGGCTTAACTTTCATTCATTGTGAGTTTGGACTACAGTCGACAAGAGTATCATGACCTCATCGGTGTCCAAATCCTAGGTGTGGAATCAACCGCAAGTCCCATAGAAAAGTGTCGATACGGGAACTCGACTTTTATGTACCAGCATCAAGGATACAGGGGTCACTTAATCAATTGTGGCTGGCACACGATTGGCTAATCATGTCCTCACCAATCACAAAAATCGTATAGAAATATTATGTACAAAAATCAAATAAGGCATTATGCCTTTATTTATCGATCCAACCGATAAAATGAAACCTTGTCATGACTCTTAGCCAAAAGAGAACAAAAACATGCATCATACATGACTCAATTATGCATATGTAAATTCCAAAACATTCTCATAAAATAAAAAACCATTTTTTGTACTCCAAACGCATAGTTGTTTAAAACAATGCCATTTATTAAATACATTAGCATATTAGCATTCATTTGAAATTCAATTCTACCATATGTTGCCTAGGTTCAAAATTCACATACAAGTCATCATGCTTGTATTAGAATGTTCTAATCCTATTTGAGAAATATGGTTTTCCCAACTCACCTTAAAAGAAGATGTGCACTACTTTACTTTCAAAAATTCTCGGTACGAGCTCCTTGATTCTTAACTCCCGAGCCTTTATACATAAAAAACATAGAAGGAAATTAATATTTAAACATAAATTTTATATTAATACACCATCATATAAGTGTATAAAACACAATATCATTCCCTTTAAACTATAGGATTCAACCATTAGACTTCTCACATGGTTACTTCCTTACTATCCACATTAGCTTTTCTTTTGCATTTTCTAAGGCATTTAATGCCTTTAATCCCACACGTACTTATTTCAACACATAATTAAGCACATATTTATCCAAGCACATTATGCCATTACTCATCAATCTAAGCAACAATTCAAGTTTACTCTAAGTAAACATAAAAGCCTCTTTCCAATGCACACCATTAAAATCCTTAAATCCTGAGCCAAGTTCACTTAGGCATTTTATAAAACACCTAATGTGCATGACTTTCAAGTCTTATTTTCAATATTTTACCATAGTAATTCATGCTCCTATCATGTCATATAATAACACTTCCAATCAAAGACACATTCCACTACTCCATTCAAACCAATTCCTTTCATTTAAGCTACATTTATCAATTACACAACTCATTAGATATATCAACTTCTTCTCCATCATGTTGACCCAACCTTCTCCAACATACATCTTCTTCATTTTTTTTATCATCCATTCACATTATACATGCACAATAACACCATAGAATTCATTTAAATCATTAATTTCAAAAGATATCCAAAAATTCACAACTTTCACCAAAAGGGGGCATTTTTGGTTTTGACTTAAAGAACCCTCTCTATGAAACATATCATTCATCTAAACCATTTTTCATCCATATTCAAGCATGGATAACAACATATCTTGAAACCAAACTCAAAATCATAATGTAGAGAGAGATAAGACAAAATTTACCTATACTTTCCTTTAGTAATATCTTCAAATCCTCTGAGAATTTCTCAAATTTAATGATAGATTTGAGTTCCTTGACCCCAAATTAGCTTAGAATACTTTTATTTGAGTTGAAGAATCAAAAACTTGGTGAAAATTGAGTGGTGGCTGAAACTTCCTCTTCTCCTCCTCTTTTCTCCTTTCTTTTCCTTTCTTTTAATTAAAACCAAGTGTTTTAATGCCAAATAATGAGTTGCACGGCCACACACATGAAGAAGGGTCTAGAATTTGACTCTTCTTTGATCAAACATGATGAATTTACCTTATTGCCCTTAGTTATGTGAAATTACCATTATACCCTCCAAACTTTCCTAAATTTGCAATTAAGCCCAAAATTTGGGAATCACCAAAACTTTTATTTTCATTTTGGTCCCCAAACTTTTGAAAATTATAAGTAAGCCCCTTAGCTTTATAAAATTACGAATTGGTCCTCCAAGAATTGAAAATTTTCTATTAAGTCCTTTAACTTTTGACAAGTTGCAAATAAGCCCTTATATACTTCAACTTTTCCAATTAAACTTTCTAAGTATCTAATAAGTTTATAAATCATGTCTAATCACCCCTAAGGCATTAGAACATATTTAATTCAATCACCATGGTCATATCCATCCAATGGACTCAGTTTTATCCACTTAAAAGCTCATATGTCGGATATCTCCAAGATTTCACATTACCGATGAATTCCAAGTTCATGTAAGGGCATATAATGTTATAAATCATTTACATGTACACCCAAATGGCTTAAATACATCTTTGAACTCATATACAACCATATGTATATATCAAGATACAGTAGTATCTCCAAATATAGTACAACACAAAAGGGCTCCGAAAGTCCGACGTTACACTAAATGATCGAATTAGTGACTAAACACATTTTGGAGTATGCCCTAAAATACTATGCAATTTACACTTATCACATCCCTACACTTAAACATTTGCTTGTCCTCAAGTAAACAAAACAATAAACAACACAAAATCACAAAGCACACAATGAAATAAAGAGGTGATGACTTTAACTTTATGAAACAAATTTAAGTCTAAACACAATCATTCAAGTTGTTCCAAATTATTAACATGTAAAATCGCATTTAGGAGCTTTGGACTAAATATACATATTAATCAAAACTTAAATGTCAAGTTTACTCACCTCTTTCAATTGTACACACACATTGATAATATTTGGTCGATTAAACTTTGTAACTAAACCTAAGTATGTTTTCATGAAAAGTTAAGTTACTTACAAGTTCGATAGGTTTTTATTAGAAAACATTCTTTCTTGTTACTTTTTTGGATATGGACCTAGTCTTTTTATGCAGAGGCCAACATTGGTGATGAATGTCGATCTGGTTACTTGACTAAGTCATATTTTTAGTAAGTTGCTTGGTTGGAACATCATTATAGACATTTGATCCGAAGACACACAATTGTGATGCATGTCAATCCGGTTACTCAGTTATATCACGTTCTCAACTAACTACTAGCTCTATTCACAACCCGAAGGCTAGTGGAGTAGTTATTTATTTAAAATTTACAAATAATTTTCTAATTAATGCCTACCTTGTTACTTTAGCTACTCATTGTCATGAAAAAATACTAGCAAAGCTACTTAATCGAAAGACCTAAAACTATGAATGAATGTGACAACTTATAGAGTGATAAATTAACACTGAATCCTAATTAACTTGCTTATTTTAGTCAAAGAACCCAAATTACTAATTTCGCGAGCTAATGACTCTTCACAACCTAATAGATTATGTTTAAAATTAAATCGAATTTATTCTATCTAAGCCATCGGTACATTCAAACAGTTCATAATATGCAACTTGAACACACTAACATAACAATATGCAAAATTTAAATTTAAAACAAAACACACAACACTCTTTACACTTGAACAACACATTGTCCTCAATATGAGAAGGAGACAAACAAACACATATGGAAGGAAATAATAGAAAATAAACTAAAACAAAAATAAAGACTAAATTTAAAAGAAAAGGGTTAGAACAAAACCTTAAGGTAAGGGAGATGATGATGGTGAGGTGTTGAGACCAAATCCGCTTGATGCTTGAGATTGTTGTCTTATCTTGGAATTGCTTAAAGAGAGTAAGAGAATTAGTAATCCAAAATAATTTGAAATCATTAAAATTTTATTTAAAATTCAAAACAAATCTAACTAAATATAACAATTTATATCTAACTACTGAACGCGCTAATTTATGGTCATTAGCGTAACCTTGTATCATTGAAACTTAATCGGGATCAATAAAAAGTTGCTTGCTTCCACCTTTTTCATTCAACTTCAGTTTTTTAACCTGTAAGTAAGCTACAGATTGCAAAATGATCAAAAAGACAATATTGATAAAATTATGAAAACTAATTAAGCTCAGTAATGTCTTTTTTTTTAACGAACTGTTCTCAAAACAAGGAATAACAAAACTCCCTGAATCTTCCATGGAATCTAACAATTTGCCCAGTAAGAGGGTGAGTTGTTCTCTTCTTGGTTCTTCCTCATTCACCCTCATCTCCTCTTCTTCTTTAGCTTTTTGAAGAGAGACTTCCATAGCTTCTTCAAACTTGATGTCTGTTGTCAACTATTCTTCGTCCTCTTATTCCTTCAAATATTTGAGCACATTAATTTTTCTGAATGAGTCGCCCTCCTCTGGATTCTTTAATACATCATTCATGTTGAATGTCACTTGGTTATCACTAATTCGAATGATAAGGTTCTCTTCATGGACATATACCTAAGTTTTTTCCATGTTTAATCATGGTATAACAAGATCTAGCGAATAATAAAGAGGGTTGTCATCCTTTTCTTCATCCTCTTTCTTCATCTCTTGGTCTTCTACAAGATGGGGTTCAGCTTGAATTCCCATTAGTTTTTCTTGATCTTCCCCATTTCTAAGTAGATAGCCTCATATTTCTCTCGTTGATGTAATTCCATGTTGCACAGAGAGTCTTGCACACTTCTCTTACAAAATTCACGAGAAATCTATCTCACTTGAATCTCTAGGTTGTGAATAGAAGAGGCATGATTTTTCATTACTTGATCAAATTGCTCTTCTAGTCTCTTCTAGGTCTCTTCCATTTATGTTAGCTTATCTATGATTTTGTCCAATTTGGAATCCTATGGATTATACTCATCTTGCTAAAATTCTAGTAGGTCTTGATGTCCCGTGTGAGTACTTACATTGTTAGACCAATAGAAATTTGGGTGGTTTTGCCACGCTGAACTGTACATGTTCATATAAAGATGATGATTTTCCTAAATAAATTGGGGCTTATTGAAGTCTGCAATAGTCCTTTGCTCCCTATAATATATATCCTCCATGATCATTCTTTTTATCTCTTCTTGATACCTAATTTTTTGAATTCTTCATCGCTGCCTTGTGATGTCCAAATGAATGTGTTTTTGAATTTTCGCCTAAACTTCATACACTTTTGTTTTCTTATGATCGAGTACCACAATCATAAACACCTTAGACTATAAGAATTAAACTAATTCTATACTTCCTCGGCAACGGTGCCAAAAATTTAATTTTGTCGTTCGAGTTTTAAAATTTATAAGCCCTCAAATACCGCAAGTGTGCTAGTCGTTACTATTGTCTAAGAGGTGTTGATCCCATGAGGAGGGGGACAAATCTAATTCTATATTATCTAAGGCTAAGGAAATTGAAATAACATAACTAAAGTTCACAAGAAAAGTAATTTTGAGAAATTGATTGGCAAGAGTTGTAATTTAGAAATTAACACAAAAATAAATAAAATTTTTAACAATGCAAAACATAGTGGAAATCAATCAAGAGAAATTAACCAAGTTATAAGAAAGGTAATTTTACCTATCATTAATGCTAACCTAGTCGATTATGTGTTAATGGGGCATCGGTGTTAGATGATCTTAGGGTTTATTACTCTCTTTCGAATTATAACCATTAAACCCTAATTTATAAACCCTAATTGGATTATGAAATTTATAATCTCTCAATTATCAAAAGACTCATAATCCTAATTGGATCTCAAGCATTCTAATAAACTATCGGGTCTTACATGGGATCTCTCTCCGCACAATTACATACCTGAATAGTTACAAGTTCTATTAAATTGCCTAACTCTTATTAATCCAATTCAATCATTTTTTATTCAGTTCACCCTCTCAGTTTATTATCGAATTACATAAGCAACGTAACAAATCATAATACCCAATTCAAATAACATAAAATCACCTCAGATAACATAAATCAAAATAAAATCCTAAACGAGATTTTAGAAGAACATCAATATTCCAAATCCTATCATCATACTATCCATCTCAATTTTATACATAAATAAAATTGAAATGAAAAGGAAACAAAGACTTGGAATAGACGATGGAAGGTAGCTACGTTGAAAACCCTCTTAATCCATAAAGCATGTTGAGTCAGTCTCGTCTTTCTCTTCTTCCTCTTTCTTCTTCTTCTTTCTCTCTCTCGATATTCTCTCTTTAGGGTTTCAAGTGTGGTTGCATGAAAAAGCTCCCTTTTTTTCTTCACTTATTGTTCTTTAAATAGTCTTTTATGTTTTAGGTAACCTTAGGGTTTTTTTCAAGGTCTAAAAGGTCCAAAAAATCCTTCAAAATGTAATGTTCGTAATATAACAGCTCAGACCACCCACCCATAGATATTGTTTGCTTTGGGTTTCCCATTGGGTCAAGGCCCTCATAGTTTTTCTTTTCCTACCCCTGGGAAAATGCATCTATAGGGAAGAGGTATCTATACCCTTATAAGGTGTACTTCATTTTTCTCTCCAATCGAAGTGGGATCTCACACATAAGCATCTCTGTGTATGCCTGATGTATGCCACAACTGTGGCCCTACAAGTCATGATTGTGGCTCACATCTGAGCCTTCTATCATGATCGTGACATACAGGCCACAATCATGGGCCATTCTTAGAGTTTCTGTCAAGGTCGTGGGCCAAACCTGGAGCTTCTATTATGATCGTGGCCTGCCTGCCATGATCGTAGGCCTATGTTATGGCTCAGTTTCCCACCTAAACTCCTATGTTCTTTGATATTGTCCTTGAAACACTAGCAAACACATCAAGGTACCCCAAAAACATAATATTTAAGATTAAAAACTTGTACTAACCTATAGAATAGTTAAAACACATATAATTAACAAACTAACACAATTTTAACCTAAACACATTCTAAATGATCGAATTAATGGCTAAACACATATCAAACTATGCCCTAAAATACTATGCAATTTACACTTATCATTTATCTTTTGCAATTCATATTTATGGTGAAATATGAATCTCAGACTCTCAAAGGTGAAAGCTACTAACATTTTGGAGAGAATCTCAAGGGCAAGTGAGAACAGATAGGGAGAAAGTGGATCCCCCCTTCTAATAACTTTAAAATTCTTAAAGAAATTAGTAGGCCTTCCATTGATAAGCAAGCTAAAATTGTCGTAGAAATGTACCCTCGTAAATATTTTCGGGAAGCCAATAGCTTGAAGATAGTCAATGATGAAATCACATTTAATAGTATTGAATATTTTTTAAAAATATCAATCTTGATGAAGCAACTCTTAATGGACCTTTTGCAAGTGTAATCCCTCATCAACTCTTGAACAAGCAAGATGTTATCCCTAATACTCCTTCCTTGAACAAAAGACTAATAATAGACTCTAAGCATTTCTTTAATCTATTCATAATTATCTTCAAAAATGAGTTTAAAAATGGTGTTGCAGTAAGATATAAGGAAAAAAAATTTCATGCTAGAAGGATTTTATATTTTTAGGATGAGGCATATGCAGGTTCTATTGATTTTCTAAAGAATATTTAAGGAGTAGAAAACTTTCCTACACCACTTCCACCATAAATCACCTGTAATGCTCCAAATCTTTTGAAAGAAGAAAGAATTAAAGCCATATAAACTAGTAGCTTTTGATGGATTCAAACTGAGCAGGGTGTTTTTAATTTCTAGCATTAAAATTAGACCAATTAGTGCTTCCTTGGCTTCTTGGCTGATTGTTGTACAAACCAAGAAAGATCACGTGTTGTTCTTGTTTTAGCTATACCCATCAACCCCTTGAAGAAGTTCATCGCAATATTCTCCATCTTGATTTAACTAGTACATAAATTGCCCCCACTCATCAGCGAGCACAACAATGTTGCTTATATTTCTTCGAGTCAATATAGTGTTGTAGAAGAACTTTATATTAGCATCACCATCCCAAAGCCAATTAACTCTAGATTTTTATCGTAAGATAAAGTTATGAACAATTAGTGTTGAATTATAATCCCTCAAACAAGCTATTGATATGCGTAAATTTTACTATGTTTTGATAGATGTTTAAGTATACTTTTGAGTATTTCTTATATAGGCTTAGAATTATGTTATTATTAGTGATTATTTATATTCTAAGCAGTTATATGGTTTTGAACCTGATTTGGATCTTAATTTCATGTTTCAAGAGGTGTTTGATGTATGTTTGAGTGTATGGAAATAGGAAATTGAAGAAAAGAGAAGAATTGGAAGTATGGAAGCAGGCCATGATCATGGCTTGTCTTGCGACTATCATGACAGAGAGCGTAGACAGCTATTCTAGCAAATTTCAACTTTTCCAACAAGAGACTCTTTTTATAATTTTAAGATTTTAAGGTTATTTTTGTAACCAAATTAAGTGGGTAAACCATAGAAAGAGCCCTAGAAGCCTTAAAAACTATTTAAGAACATAAAACACTCAAAAAGAGCAGCGACCATCTTCCAAAATGAGAGAGAAAGAAGGAGGAGCAACAAGAGCAATCTATAAATTCTAGATTTCAAATTTGAGTTCAAATGAAGTTCTTTATTTCCTTCCTTTGTTTATTTCATTAAGCTTGATGTGTAACTTGGATTTGAATATGTTATTCATGTTTAGAATGCTCTAATTATCATATTTGGATTTGTTCTTAAGTTGTTTTGTGATGATTGTTGTTGATTTCAATTTAGTTTTCTAGTGTTGTGATGTTTGAGCATGCTAATACTTCGATAATAAATCGAGAGAGTGAGTCAAAAGTAATCCAATTAGGTTGGGTAATGAGAGTTAGTGACCTAATAATTCTCCCAAATATCAAATTAGTAATAATACGAAGAGATATCTTGTGTGAAAACCTGATTATTCGATAGATCACTTAAGAATTAATTGAAAACGTTAGGTAGATTTTATGAATCAAAAGGTTGCAAAATTTGAAAATTCGTAATCAATTAAGGTTAATTGATTAGGTCTTAAGAAAGAGCAATCAATCCTTTAGAAGATCTCTAATCAACACATAATTGAATCAATGACAGTTAGGGAGCAAAATAACAATATATTGAATCCTAAGCTTCATCCTTGATGCTCCTCATATATTTGTGGTAACTCATTTATTATTTCATTATTTGCTTTATTTTATTTAATTGTTTTAAAATTTTTATATTTTATTTTCATTCAACTCATATCCTGATACCTTAGAAAAAGTTATGTTCACTTAGTTCTAACTATTTCCTCATGGGATTGACACCTTTAATACTACAAGTTTATGATCCGTATACTTGCATATTTGGAGGTATTATTAGAAGTAAAACTTATTCATTAAGTTTTTGGTGCTCTTGTTGGGGAAGTATTTTAGGAAATTTTAAATTCCTTTAATGTAAGAAATTGTTACAGACATCACAAAGTAAGAATGAAACATTTGAAGAGTTAGACACCAAAAAGCAAAAGAAAGAAGATGGTGGAGGAAACAAATCACGGAGAGAAAAGGACTCTTATGGACCCTATGAGGCCAAAGTTTAATTCCTATCATCAAGGAATTACACAACTACCAGTGTAAACGAGTATGTTTGAGATCAAACCAGTATTACTGAATATACTACAAACCAATGTGCAAATTTATAAGTTAGCTTATAAGGATCCCAATGCTCATTTCGCTAATTTTTTAGAGATTTGTGACACCTTCCGATATATTGGGATATTGGAAGATGTTGTTAGGATGAGGCACTTTCCCTTTACACTTAAGGATAGAGCCAAGGCTTGGTTGAATTCTCTCAACCTAGCCAACATCACGAATTGGAAGCAGTTGGTGCAAGTTTTTCTAGATAAGTACTTCCCTCTGAAGAAGACAACAAGACTGATAAAGAAAATTATAAATTTCCATCAAAATGGTGGGGAGTCTTTATACAAAGCATGGGAGCGATATAAGGAGTTACAAAGGAGTTATCCTCATCATAACCTACTCAACGAATTCCTATTACAAACCTTCTACAATGGAGTTATTCCAACCATGAGGGGCGTCATAGATGCAACTGTTGGAGGATCATTCATGAGGAAAACAGTTGAAGTGGCACATAATCTGTTAGTAGAGATGACGTACAATAGTTATCTTTGGACTTCAGAATAAAGTAGACAACAGTCAACCTTCTAGGATCCAAAAGGAATGATTACCACAGATTCAGTGACAATATTGTAGGTTGAGATTGACAACCTAACCAAGCAATTGAATAGCCTGAAAGCCACCTCTTCCTCTCTATTCAAAGCAATTCAGCATATATGCGAGTTATGTAGACAAGAGAGCTATATCATAACTGATTACTTCCTAGTGGAAAACAAAAACATGGAGCATTTCAACTTTAACGAAGCCCAAATTTGTTAGGAAAGTAATCATCCTTATTCAAACACATACAATCTGGGGTGGCAGAACAACCTAACTTATGGTAGCTAAACAATACATGGACTCGCATGGGACATTGAAACCTATTGGAATTTTAGCAAGATGAGTCTAGTTCATAGGATTCTAAATTGGAAAAGATCATAGACAAGTTCATGAACATGGAAGAGGTCAAAAAGAGACTGAAAGGAGAGTTGAACAAGTAACAGAAGATCATGCTTCTTCTATTCACAACTTAGAGGTTCAAATGGGCCAACTTTTCATTGAATTTTGTAAGAGAATTGTATAAAACTTTTTGAGCAATTTAGAAGTAAATCCAGCGTGCGAAAGAGCTACAAGAACCAGTAAAAAGATAAGATGAGACCCACTTTATAGAAGAATAAGGGAAGAAGAAAAAGGATGAAGACAAGAATGAGGACCCTCCTTACATTCCTCCTCCACTTTACCCATGAAAAATACCATTCCCATAAAGACTTTAGAAGATTGAATTGGATATACAATTTGCAAAATTTATGGAAAAGTTGAAGAAATTGAAAATTTACTTATCTTTTATGGAAAATTTAAAACATAGGCCTAAGTACAAAAAATTTCTAAAAGACAAATTATCAACAAAACAGACTTGGGAAGATAACCAGACAGTAGCCATGACAAAAACTTACAGCTCCTTAATTACTAACCACTTGCCTAACAGTTGAAATATCTAAGGAATTTTACAATACTCTAAGTAGTTGGTAATTTAAATATTTCAAAATGTTTATATGACGTAGGCACAAGTATAGACCTTATGCCTTTGTTGATTTTTAGGAAACTGGGGCTAAGAGATATGAAGCCAACATCTATGCGTATTCAGTTGACAAATCAGTTGATAAAGAAACCATTTGGTGTGGTAGATGATGTACCTATAAAAGTGGAGAAGTTTATCATTCCTATAGATTTTGTTGTGCTAGACTTTGAAGAGGATTAAAACTATTCGCTAATCCTTTGTTTATCATTTTTGACTACTGAAAAAGCTTTGGAAGATGTCTATGAAGACAACCTCATCCTTCGGATTGGAGATGAACAAGTGAAATTCAACATGAATAAGGTATTAAAGAATTCGAAGGAGGGCAACTCATTCAAGGAGAATTGGTGAAGTCAAATCTTTAGAGGAGCGAGAGGAAGAAAAATAAATGACAGCGGAGATTGGGTCTGAAGAATATAAGGAAGTCTTTGTTTAAGAAGTTGATGAAGAAGAGAATGACGAATAGATGACAATGGAGATAAAGGTTGAAGAAGATACAGACATCTCAATTCACGAAGTGGAAGAAGAAGAGGAAACGAAGGTGATTGAGGAAGAAAGCGAACATTTCACCTTCTTATAAGTCAAACTATTAAATTTGAAAACTGATTCAAAAGTTTTATTATTCCCTATTTTATTGATTGGTTGTTACTTAAAAGGGAATTATTGAACTTACTTAGTTTTCTTGATTTGATTAATTTTGTCCTTTTGATTATCTTGCAATATGTAGCTTATTTATAGGCTATTAAACTAAAACTAAGTGATATGGGTCAAAGAGAGTCACTCATAATTGACCCAGGTTAAGTGTGAAAGGAAGAGCATGTCAAGCTAATGATGTTAACTAAGCGCTACTTGGGAGGAAACTAAAGAATTGGGATAAGTGTTATTTGTTTTATTTTATAAGCCACTCATAATTGATCTAGGTTGAGTATGGACGGAAGAGCACGTCAAGCTAATAACATTAACTAAGCACTAATTGGGAGGAAACCCAATAATTAGATAAGTGTTATTTGTTTTATTTTATTTTATTAGTATTTTATTGCTTTTTTGCTTTGTAAGGAAAGAATTGCTAGAATGTCATGGCTGAAAGTATCTCCATATTGCATCACTAACACTGTTACCACCTCAATCTCCTAGTTTTGTGCTCTTAACTTTTGCTTTTTTGTCATTTTTATTTTTATTTTTTGTTTTATTTTTCTCACATTAAGGACAATTTGTTGTCTAAATGTGGGGAGGATTTGTATTGGTATGTCATGAGTGTGAATTTTGCATACCATATTGTTTGTTTTTAATTAGGCTGACATAGTGTGAACATATGTTGCATATGTGTGAATTGTGTGAATGTGTCAATAGAAATAACTTGATGGAAGTAGTTTAGCTTTGAACATAATCATTGAATTTGTAAAGGCATATTGGCTTGTGCATTTTATGTTTTAAGTATCTTTGGTTAAATACGCATATTACTCAGGATATGACATTAGTTTGTTCATCTTAGAAAATTTGTTACATACATTTATAATTAAATTTAATTTAATATGTTAGTATCATTAGTAGTTTTTTGTGAGAATGATTGACTAAAAGAAATGAGGTAGGCTATGTAAAATGAAAAAAAAATGTGTATGTCTATTAAATGATAACTATTTTGTTGTACCCTTTTAAAACAAATATTGGGTTACAAATAGAGCTAGTAGCTAGTTGAGAATGTGATACAGCTGAGTGCCCAGGGATATTCACAACAAAATGTTTGTTTTTGCATTAAAAGGATAAAATGACTTTCCAACTAAGCTAATTAATAAAATGTGACCTAATTAAGTAACTAGGGGATATTCATGACAAGGTGTTTGCCTTCGCATCAAAAGATTAGGTTAATGTTAAAGCAAATTGAAAAAAAAAGTGGTGTTTTGACAAATAAATCCTAGCGATCTTTGAAAATAAAAAAAAAATCCATGAAGGTATACTTAGTGATAGTTGCAATTTTGGTTGATTACTAATTATCAATGTATGTATACAAGTGTTTTAGGTGAATGAATATGATGTTAATGTTTTGATTAGTGTGTATATTCAATGCAAAGTGCTTAGCCATAAGTTGCATAAGTTAATATATTAGAACAACTTGAATGATTTTTATTTGAGGTAAAATTGGTTTTGTTAAGTTAGAAGCCATTGTATCATTGGTGCACAATGCATGAATATATGTGTTATTGTTTGGATTGTTTGAGTTTGAGTTTGAGTTTAGGTTTGAGTTTGAGTTTAAATTTAAGTTTGCGTTTGTGTTTGTGTTTTGTTTTTGTTTTTGTTTTCAGCTCAAGGGCAAGCTAAAGTTTAAGTTTGGGGGTATTAATAGGTGTAAGTTATACTATGTTTTGATAGATGTTTAAGTGTACTTTTGAGTATTTCTTAGATGATTAACATGTATATAGGCATAGAATTATGTTATTATTAGTGTCTGTTTATATTATAAGTGTTTATATAGTTTTAAGCATGATTTGGATCTTAATTTTCTGTTTCAAAAGGTGCTTGATGTGTATTTGAGTGTATGAAAATAGGAAATTGAAGGTAAGAGAAGAAATGAAAGTATGGAAGCAGATCATGATCATGGCTTATGATGCCATGATCGTGACAAAGAGTATAGACAACTATTCCAGCAAATTTTAACTTTTCTAACACCCACGACTCTTTTTGAAATTTTAACATTTTGGGGTTATTTTTTAAAACCAAATTAAGTAGGTAAACCATAGAAAGAACCCTAGAAGCCTCAAGAACTATTTAGGAACATAAAACATTCAAAAAGAGCAGTCACCATCTTCTAAAGTGAGAGAGCAAGAAGGAGTAAGAAGAGCAATCCAGAAATTCCAGATTTCAAGTTTGAGTTCAAAACAAGTTCTTTCTTTCTTTGCTTTGTTTATTTCATTAAACTTAATATGTAAATTAGATTTGAATATGTTATTCATGTTTAGGGTGCTCTAAGTATCAAATTTGGATTTATTCTTGAGTTATTTTGTGACTTGATTGTTGTTGATTTCAATAATAAATCAAGAGAGTGAGTTGAAAGTAATCTAATTAGGTTGGGTAAAAAGAGTTAGTGATAAGTCTCCTAAATATCAAATTAGTGATCATACAAAGAGAGATCCTATGTAAAAACCTAATTATTCGATAGATCACTTAAGAACTAGTTGAAAACATTAAGTAGATTTTGTATTTCTGCAACCTATGTTAAATAAAACTCCATATGAGTTATGGAAAGGAAGAAAACCAAATATTTCTTACCTCCATCCTTTCGGTTGCAAAAGCACTATATTGAATACAAAAGAAATTAGGATAAATTTGATTTTAATATCAATTCAAGAATTTTTCTTGGATATTCATTGTCTTCTAAAGCTTATAGAGTTTATAATCTAGTCTGTTAAAGAATCTGTGCATGTTAGATTTGATGATGATTCTCATCCAGATCGAAAAGATGATTATGATGATGAAACTCTATCTGATCCTTTAGTTGATAAACTAGATTTCTCACTTGTAGTTGATCCCCCCTGATAAGATAGAAGTCATTTCTGAAAACTTTAGTCTTAGGAAAGACTAGAAGCATAAATGTTCTCATCTAGAAAATCTGATTATAGGTGAAACTTCAGAAGGAGTGAGAACTAGGTCTAAGTTCATAAGAGAGGCAAATGTAGCTTTTGTTTTTGAGTTAGAACCTAAGAAAATTGATGAAGCTCTTCAAGATGAAGATTGGATTTTATCCATGCAAGAGAAGTTAAATCAATTTATTAGAAACAAAGTTTGGTCCTTAGTTCCTAGACCATCAAATAAGTCTTTCATAGGAACCAAATGGGTATTCAAAAATAAACTAGATGAATCAGCTCAAGTAAACTGTAACAAAGCTAGATTAGTAGCTCAAGGCTATAATCAACAAGAAGGAATAGACTATATTGAAACCTATGCTCCTGTAGCTAGATTAGAAGCTATTAGGATTTTGCTTGCATATGCTTTTTATCATGATATAAAACTATTTCAAATGGATGTGAAAAGTGCCTTTTTGAATGGTTTTATTGATGAAGAAGTTTATGTAAAGCAACCTCTTAGTTTTGAAGATTCTGATAAACTAGATTATATATATATACTTCATAAAGCTTTGTATGGATTAAAACAAGCACCTTATGCTTGGTATGATCGTTTAAGTTCATTTTTAATTAGAAATGACGTTATTAAAGGACAAGTAGATAAGACTTTATTTAGAAAATGTATTTAAAATGATTTCATTGTAGTACAGATATATGTAAATGATATTATTTTTGGTGCAACCTCTAAGAAGCTATGTTTCAATTTTAAAAATCTTATGAAAAATGAATTTGAAATGAGTATGATGGGTGAATTGAAATTCTTTCTTGGTTTACAAATTAAGAAAACCAAAGAAAAGATTTTTATTCATCAACAGAAATATATCAAAGAATTGTTAGTCAAATATAAAATGGAGAAGGTCAAACCTATTTCAACTCTTTTGCATATTTCAATCCTTTTATCTAAGGATGAAGCAAGTAAGAAGGTTGATCAAACCTTTTTTAGAGGAATTATTAGTGCTTTACTTTACCTAACTGCAGCAGACCTGATATACTGTTTATTATTTGTTTGTGTGCAAGATTTCAAGTAGATCCTAGAGAATCTCATTATATTGATGTTAAAAGAATATTGAGATATTTGGCAGGTCCTACTAATCTCAGTTTAATGTATGAGAAAGGTAAAGATTTCAAGTTAATTAGCTACCGTGATGCTGATTATGCTAAAGATAGGATTGATAGAAAGAGTACAAGTGGAGGTTGTCACTTTCTTGGTTATAATCTTATTTCTTGGTCAAGTAAGAGGCAAAGTTCAATTGCTCTATCCACTGTAGAAGCTGAATATATGTCAGCTGTAAGTTGTTGATCACAGATGTTATGGATTAAGTATCAGTTAGAAGATTACTCCATATACGAATATCAAATTCCAATCCTCTGTGACAACACAAGTGCTATCAATCTATTAAAGAATCCAATACAACACTTGAGGGCAAAGCATATTGAAGTTAGACATCATTTTATACGAGACTATATACAAAGAGGAATCATTAGTCTACAATTTGTTAAGACGAATCAACAATGGGTGGATATCTTCACTAAACCTTTGTATAAAGATAGATTCAAGGAAATCAGATGGAACTTGAATAAGGTAATGTTGAATGACCATTCGTCTGACACGTCATGACCCAGATGATTTATACTAGAAGAAGACAAAAAATCGTAAGTTTTCAAGTAAATAGTAACGGTAAGTTATGAACGGTAACTTTTGAAGAGTAGGTATAAGAAGGAAATCTTCTCAAGATTCTAAAATACCTTCTACTCTAGAATTTTCTTGAAATACTTTGAAACCAACTTGGTTAGTGCTCTCAACCAAGACGATTCATACTCTGTTCTAAGCTTCAAGTTCATTTCATCTTATACTCTTACTTTCAAAAACTAACATCGCTACTTTGAGCGAAATATTTTTGTGTGTTTAGTTTTTTTTCTTATTACATATCACAAATGGAGCAATCGCTTATATATGGAAGACACGTTGATTTCATTCCATTGAAAGAAAATTAGATGGACATTGAACCAGAGATTGAAGTAGTTGGCTAGAAGAACTTCTTCAAGGTTCGTGAAAAGGTCTATTTGAATGAGATATATGAATTTTGGAAGAATGCAAAGGTGGTAGATGATACCTTAGTATCAATGGTAGATGGATTGTCAGTTATTGTGACAGAAGATACTATCGAAGGGTCAGTGGGTGTCCTAGTATTGGAGTAAAGTTGTTTAACAATACAAAATGGATTACTCAAGGTCGTGTAGGTAGAATGCACATTAATCGACAACTTTATGGAAGTAGTGATCATGAAGTTAAAAAGGCAGTAAATCTTGTTCCGAAGGCTAGGGTTCTTCATTCATTAATTCTTCACTGTATTCTACCAAGAATAGGCTCGAAGGGCCTTGTGACAATGAATGATGAACATTGTCTGTATCACCTACTAAATCACCAACCCATTAATCTTCTGTACTTGATTTTGAAGTACATGATGAAGGAAAAGAGTGAGTTTAGTTCTTTACCGTATGGAATGCTGTTGACAAGGATTTTTAGAGAATCAGGAATCTTTCTCGACAGAGGTAACAGGGTAAAGATGGATGTGAAAAGTATTATTAATGCTGCAACTATTCACAAAATGGGGATAAAGGTTGATGAAGAGATGGATAGAAGTTTTACTCCCAAAGCAAGGTCTGAGGGGGAGCTCATAGTAAGACGGGACAGAAGTGAACATGGTATGACTGCAAAAACAACAAAACCTCATTCGACAGGAAGAACATCTATAGAAGAAAAGACTGAGAAATCGTCTGATGTTTCAATAAAACCTAAGACGATTCTACAGAAAGAGGAAAGTCGGGCTCAACAATCATCACAACAAGTGTCATTGAAGAGAAAGGAAGAGACACTTCGATTAGAAAAATCCAAACAGTCAAGAAGGTCACCAAGACTATTGACCTTACGATAACAAGAACAGAATAAGAGGATATCTCCGATCCGTGATGAAGATTCTGAAAAGCAAGAGAAAAGACAACAGCCTACCAGATCAATTGTCTCTATTTTGCAAAGCCAATCAGCAAAATCATCTGGAGAGACTGAAATTAAAAGGAAGTTAGTGTTTGAGAGGAAGACGCCTCAACAACAACTTTCTTCTAAACTGGCAGAAGAACTAAAGAAGGTGAAGCTCAGTCAGAAGAAGGTTTCTTCATCTGAGGCTCAACAGAAGGCAACAACAGTTGAACATCAATTGGAACCTTATAATCCTACTCAACCATTCAATAAAAAGGATTTGAAAATGAAGATAATAGAAGAAACAGTACCTGTTCGAAGCAGAAGCTCAATTATTATTAGAGAACCTTTGAAAAAGTCAGTCAAGGTATTAGTCGAACCTGTACCGATTAATGATCAAACGATACATCTTTTAAGCCATAAAGAATGAAGATTATATGGTATTCTGTGAGATGAGAAGGTAGAACCATATCCATTGAAGATGTCAAAGGATCGATATACAATCTACTCAATTAAGAACAGAACTTTGATAAAAATTATGCAAGATGTACAACCAATTTGCTCAACCCTTGTGCGAAATGAAGAAAAAGGGAAGAACAAGATGTTTTCTGAGGGAAATAAAGATGATCTCACAGAAGAGGAGATTCAAGTAGCTGTGAAGAACATAGATGATGCATGCAATGCAGCTCAACCTGGAGGTATTTATGTCTCACACCACATTTTAAAAGCATTAGGAAGTAAATTTGGAGTTTTAACCACAGATGAAAACTTCATGATAGTTAGGAAAGTACAAGAAGGACATTAAAGAAGTATCATGGTTGAAGGTATCAATTTCAATTTAGAAACCTTTGTGCATTTGGTTATGCATTTCAGACCTTTGGGTTTCATACCTTCAATCAAGGATGTGTTACATCTTCTTGGACAATCAATTCTGAAACTACATGGATCTGATGATTTCAATCTCCCAGAAGGAAAACAACCTTTCAGTCTACCCTCTATCAAAATTATAGAGTTAGACATGTTACCTTTAGAACCATCTACTATTGAAAACCTTCATCCACCTAGTGAAATACACCAAGATCCTACTGTTAATCTGGAGTTCTTGAAATGTTTCATAAATTGGACGGAAGCAAGTCACAGTCAGAGGGAAGCTTAGAAAGCATTAGCAAAAGAAATTGAGGAATTTCATTCTCAGGTAAATGAACTCGCTGATTCAATGGGTGATCTTCATGAGGAAGTAGCATTACTACGGGTTACTATTGAACAAGACCTCAAGACGATCCGTACTGACATGCAACATATGTTTTCTAAAGTTCTGAAGCATCTACAATGAGAAATTTTTTATTGATAACAAATAGGGGGAGAAGGAGAAGGAGAAGGAGAAGGAGAAAGAAAAGGAGAAGGAGATATAGAGGAGAAAAAGAAGAATAGATAAAAAGCATTGTTTATATATAGTATGCAATTCTTTTCTTATATTTTTCTTGTAACTATTATTCATCTAAATACTATTCGTCTATAAAGTTCATTTTACCTTTTAAAATTATGATTATTTGTTATCATCAAAAAGGGGGAGATTGTTAAGTCAAGAGGACTTCACTTCTATTAATTTTGATGATAATCAAATAATAATAATCTTAGAAATGTATGAACTGTTTTGATGAGTTTATTAAGTGTGTAGAAAAATGTAAGTAACACTTAGTCAACTCAGAAGGTGCACGGTCAACGATAGACGATATATCTACAACGGACGATACGTCAGCAATAGATGAAGTGCGACACCAGACGAAGTGCAACACCAGATGAAACGCAACACCAGAAGAAGCATAACACTAGATGAAGCGCAACACCAAACGAAGCTCGACACCAAACGAAGCACAACAACAGACGAAACGCAACATCAAATGAAGCACAACACCAGACGAAGCACGACAACAAACGAAGTGATATAACAGATGAAGTGGAATAACAGACGAAACGCAGTAACAGAAGAAGCATTATTTCAGACGATACAAAAGGAAGATATTCTAAAACGTCAGATAGTTAGTTAGTTGGAGTTAGTTACAGGATTCAACTAATAACCATTTCTAAAAGATTCAAGAAGCATTTTTCAAGAAGATAGTTGAAGACTTAGGCTATAAATACTAGTTCTAGTCGAAGACTAAAAAAAGAATGTTTTTACATTAGCAAAAATTCTGTATTCAAAGTGTGAACGAAGTGAGTGAATACATCTATAACCTAAAGCTCAAAAATACTTTTCTTAGAAAGAGAAAGGAAGGTTAGAGCCTAGGGAGGCCAATACAGCAAATAAAAAATACTTTGTGAGAAAGACCTGAAGAGGCTCTGCAAGTGTAGAAAGAATATTTGTAAAGTTGAACAGTACAGTGAAATCTTAGACAAACTCTGAAGACTGGAAGTAGCCCAAGGTTTGGGGTGAACCAGTATAAAATCGCAGCATCTATTCTCTAATGCTTATCTTTTAATTTTCTTGTTGTTAGACAAGTAAATAATATTACTTGAGATTACGTTACTTATCAACTTTAGCAAAGTGTTTTAGTAATCATTTGAATTTTTGTAAAGAAATTCAAGAAATCTCAAAAGATTAATATTTTT
>JAOSBK010039376.1:0-21271 GCA_027568895.1 Erythroxylum shatona | reverse complement strand
GAAGTCAATTTGGTAGCTGAATGGTTATGCTCAGGACATTCCAAGTTTGCACAGTACAAAATTTCAAGTCTTCCATAAGGAAAAATTCATGTTATGAGTTTAGGAGATAATCTAGATTAATCTAGGTTGAATTAGACAAAGTTGTCTTCTAGAAAGTTGTAGCTTATCTTTCTAGCTTTTTAATAGTATATAGTATGAAATTTTTGGACATCGGAGTTGAAAGTTATGGTCCTTAGAAGTGGAGACGCTCAGAAGTATAGTTTGTATCGTCTGGTGACATCGTATCCTCTAGTGATGATGTCATATTGTCTAGTGATAATATATCGTCTAGTGATGATGTCATATCATCTACTGATGATGTCATATCGTCTGGTGATGACATCATATTGTCTGGTCATTATTCATCTAATCCTATTGCTTGGTCCCATTTTGACCCTCAAGATGATAGAATCTGTCTCAAGGTCTTCATAAAAGTTGTAGATCTTGAAGTACTCTTTTGAACCATCTAAAGAAAGCCTTAATCCGATATCTCTAGAGAAGGTTATGACAATTTTCCCAATTCATCTGACCCTTTATCTGGTTTCTTCTGATCCTATTGTCTGACCCCATTTTGGAACCTGAAGATGATAGAATCTATTTTTTAGGTCTTTATAAAAGTTGTAGATAATGAAGTCCTCTTTCTAACCATTCAAAGAACACCTTAATATGATATCTCTAGAAAAACTTATGACAATTGTCCCAATTCATCTGACCATTAGTCTGGTTCCTTCTGATCCTATCATTTGGTCCCATTTTTGATCCTAAAGATAATAGAATCTATCTTCTAAGTCTTCATAAAAGTTGTAGATCTGGAAGTCCTCTTTTGAACCATCTAAAGAATACCTTAATCTGATATCTCTAGAGAATGTTATTACAATTTTCCTAATTTATCTAACACTTCATCTGGTTCCTTCTGGTCCTATCTTCTAGTCCCATTTTTGACCTTGTAAATGATCGAATTTGTCTTCAAGGTCTTCATAAAAGTTGTAGATATTGAAGTCCTCTTTCTAAACCTCAAAGAATGGCCTTGATCTAATGTCTTTAAAGAAAGTTATGCCAATTTCAAGATATCTTCTGTGTAATGTTCATAACCTTCTTTTAGTCACTGTTCATCTTGTATTATATGGTCCAATTTCGGCCCTTGAGATGAGAAAATATTACTTTTATGTCTTTAAAAAAGTTGTAGATATTGAAGTTCTATTTCTAACTCTCTAATAATGACCTTGATCTGATGTTTCCAGAGAAAGTTATGTCAAATGCAAGATATCATCTGTGTACTATTCATAACCTTCTTTTGGTCACTATTCATCTTGTATCTTCTGGTCCAATTCTGACCCTTTATACGAAAAAATCTCACTTTGATATTGAAGTGAGATTTTGAAGTCCTTTTTCAATCCCTCTAAGAATGACCTTGATCTGATATCTCTAGAGCAAGTTATGCCATTTGTCCCGAACAGGTTCAATATGATTGAGGACGAAATCTTGGTTGATTCCTTTGGCCCAATCTTTATTATCCGACCTCTAAATGAAGTGATCCTTGATAAAATAGATTCCTAACACATTGTGATATCTCTCTAAAAAAATTGATAGCATTCCGAATTGATTGAAAAAAGGTTTGATTGAAGGAAAATGAGGGAATCTGTTGGAATAGTATCAACTGGTGTTATTTTACTAAACATGCTTCGGCATGTTGAATATATCTGGATCTATAGGGCTCCAATTGAGATGATTTTCAATGTGGAGTAAACTACAGACATAGGTTTACAAATTATATGAAGAAGTCAAATTCTGATTCAGTCTCTAAGATGTTCAATTTTTGGATGAAATTTAGGTATTCATTAGAAACTTAAGATATTAGGAAACCAATTTTTTTGAAGAAGTCAAATTGTGATTCCAGTTTGAGGTTTCCCAAAATCTGTTCTAAAGCTGAAGAAATGTGAATGAGATGATTTTTGTTTCTAAAGAAACTAGAGATATGGAGCTTCCAATTATCTAGAGGAATAGACTTTTAATTTAGTCTCTAAGACTTGCAATAACTGGATGGAAGTTGAGCATAGAATATTTGCTTCAGTTGAATGATTTGGAAAATAGGGCCCGACACTTACGGTATCAGAGAATGGAGATGAACTCAGGATGACTAATGAGGATTAATTGGAATAATTATACATGGTAACAAGCACAAACACATGTTTTATGACTCCGAATGTTGGGCTCCGGAAGCGGGGTCCAACAGTGAGATTATAACCTGTTGCCTTCATTTCTCTAATCATGGAAGACACCACCCCAAGATGTTCAGTCATGTCGTGCTTAGGGTCCATCATGTATTGATTGAACCTAAGCCTTAAGGCACGAAGCCTTGTGGCTGTTGTCCCTCTATATTTTAGGCGCATGTTAAGTTGTCATTTTGCGCTTACTTTTTATTTAATTCTTTTTAATATGTGGAAATTATTATCCAAAATTAATTGAATTGTCTATTAATTATTCTCAGGTGATTTTCAACACTTTAGAGATGGAATTAAATCAAAAAGATGCAAAAGAAACAAAGAAAATATGAAAATTCCAAATTGACAGCAAATTTAGTGACTAAGCATGGGCATGTGCAAGGACAAAAATAATTTGTAGATCTATTTTTAAATTCAAATATGATATTTTCATAACCTTTGAAGATCATATTGCTATCTTATCAATGGGGATCGACCACCTGAAGTTGGGGGATACGTTATTTGCTGAAAATTAAGGAAAGATAGAGAAGAGGGATTGAAAAAGCATAAAAGGGGAGAAAAGTTACTGTTCACACAGCTTTGGTTTTAGGATAGTTTTCTGCAGATTTTCAGCAGTAGTTCTACGTTTCTGAGTTCTTTTTATATTCTTTTTGTTGGCCATAGTTAGGTTTTTCATTTTTTGTAATGTTTTATCTAGGTATTTTCAGATTTCTTAGGAAAAGACCAGGGATGGAGACTTTGCATTTGATTATTTATTTGATTTTCAATTCTGTTATGAGTAGCTAAAACCCTTTTCTTACTTGAAGGGAACCATGTTATCATTTATTATATGTGAGATGTTTCAATGAAATTTGTTTAGTTGATGAGCATTGAGTATCTTCCGACTTACTTTTTCTAATTGAATTGATTGATTTCTAGGTGCGCAACTAGGGATCGATTCGTTTAATAGCTAGATTAATAAAATATGATGTTCAGTTTTGTTAATCACAAGTAGCAATTAGGATTACCCTCTTTACATTAGAGTTAGAAATTCTAAGAAGATACTCATCTTGATTAATTGCTTGTCGTATATGTGTTATCTTGTTTATTGATTTCTTAGTTCTTAAAGCTAATATTCAATTGAACCTATGATCATATCTAGGTTGTTGATTAATAAGAATGCTTAGAATACATGTTTCTAGTCATTTACACTTAAGAGAAAACATTCCCTAATGAATATTTATTAATCAACTGAAATTTTATATCAAGGATCCATTTTAGCGTGATAACATCGGTGAGTCGAAACCAAGGTTTTTCTATTAAATTTTCAGATCCAATTACTTTTGCTAATTTAAGATTTTGTTATTTCTACATTCTTATTTTTTTTCGTGAATTACAAAACCCTCCACTTGGTTACTTTGTTTTAGTTTTAAACTCATTAACCTTTACTATTAAAATTCCTCGTCGGAACGATACCCACTTTTCACTACTACATTAATTTGTATTAACGGAAGTTGATTTCTTTTTGAATTTGGTTGTAGGCAACAACAGTACTAGTGCAATTGTTCCCACATCTCCATGGCAGTTGGGTAGTTCTCAAACTCCCCAATAAAGTCGTCGCGTATGCAAGCTAGCAGTGTAAAGTGTGCACTTCTATCCTTGTTTTTCCAAAGGGCATAAGCCTCATAGCCACGATGATGCTGGGCAGAATTCCCAACCTCAAGTGGGCTCATTTTGGTGGTTAGATGGTCGAGTAACTTATGCCCATTATGCCATATGTCATAGTTTTTACCATCTAGTTTCTCTCCCTCGGTTATCTCAATTATTGAACTCTTCGTTGCCATTTCATTACATCATTACACAAGTTTACTTAAGACACATATCTTTTTATGCTAATTTCAATTAGTTAGCTTAACTCCCACTTACATTATCAATTTGATGCAAACTTGCTAGTAATCATCACTAACAACATAAGCAGTATTATACGCCTAATTGTATTTAGCCCAATGATTAATATTAATTAAATTATGGATAACACATCCACTAAATATAACATCAACCTATCATGCATTCATTAGTGAGTCTCACACTAAGACTCCGTTGACATTTTGGTGCCTAATGTCCAAAATAAAATTATATACTTAGAATTAGTGTGAAAATCCATCCCCTTACAAAGCCTCAATATTAAAGATATAGAACATATAATTACAATGCAAATCCTATTACATCATTCTAATAACAAATATTAAATGGGGATGTCACATGTCTTCCTTGTATATAAAATTATTTTGGAAAACATACATCACACAACATAAGCACTAATTCAAAATATCAACGCATCTTTATTTAGTTTATGTCTATTGGTATTAATTAACAATTAGTCATATAGACAAATAATTAACCAATTTATTCCTAATATAAATAATAATCATTTAACAAAAAATAAATAAATAATAAAATACAACTCACAACATATATGAAATGCATCATAAATTCATGAATATAATACACAATTATCGAGCATGAAAAACCAAGTTAATAGCCAAAAAATATTTCACTTATGTAATTAAGCAAAATCTCAAATTAGGCTAACAGATAACTCAAAAAATTTGAAAACTTTTAATAAACGGCCCTCTGGGGTGGCCTTATGTTCCCCACGTGCCCCTAGGGCGTGTGAGATGCTATTGTGTGGCTTCGGAAAACCCAGTTTTTCCAGAAATTTCAGTCTTTCATGGCCAAAACGCCTACTTCGAACTATTGTTTCTCACTCATTTTAACTCCGATTTAAGCATATGATGTACGGTTGGAAAGATAATGTGATAAGGAACATATCCATATACATATCTCATACAAAACATTATTTTAACAGTTCAAAAAGTAGGCCCAAACTTTTAGGAAACATATGTTGTGGATGAGCACATTCATATTAAACCTACATTTTCCATAATTTCAATCTTTCATGGCCAAGATGCACACTTCGGGCTATTGTTTCTCACTCATTTTAACTTTTATTTTAGAATATGATATACATTTGGAAAGATAATGTGACAAAGAAGACATCCATAAACATATCTCTTGCAAAACAATATTGTAACAGGTTGAAAAAAAGGGCCTAAACTTTTGGAAAACTCATTCTTAAACTCAGATTTTTCTAGAAATTCATCATATGATATCTCACTCATTTCAAATCCATTTTTAACAAAATTTTAGACAATTTTCTAAAATTATATGAACATATCGATACCAAAATTTCAAGCTAAAACAAATCACATGAAAATTTGCCATTAATGGTCATGTTACACATGCATGAACAAATTTCAGCATATATGGTATATTATTCTCATTTGGCACAATTTTAAGGATGAAAACAAGCTATAAACGCTCTGATACCAATGTTGGAAGGTGTGGTGAGACCTTACCTCTTCTATTTTGACAAGTCCCTTTGTCCTTATGCTTGCTTTACAAGTCCACCTTGTACTCTAATGGCTCCAAGTAACTCAAATTTTCCCTTTCTCGATGATGTGAGTAGCTACCAAAGTTACTCACTCTAATTCACATGCCAAGTCCAAGCCTTGTCAATGGTGGCTCAAAGAAATAAGAACATCAGGGATAACTCAATATTCTTGGGAGAGCAAGTGTGGGAGAGAGATGCCTCTTTTTTACATCCTCTCTTTTGCAACTTATGCAGAGAAAATGGAGAAGGGGTTGGATATTCCAACAAGTAACCACTTACTTGTAAGTTTTGTCTCTCTTGTAAGACCTAACTTACTTATCCACATTGGTTTGCTTGTGCAAGTATAGACACACTACTTTGCTACAACAACATTTACCATTACCAAAAATTCGCTGGTCAAATTCATCAAACAAACTAAGAATTTTGAGAGAATTTTTCTTTTTGATGTTCTTGTTTATAAGTATACACATTAATAAAATAATATAGCAGTAAATTATAAGTGATTGAATTATGTAAGGAAGGTGTAATCAATTAATAAATCACTTAATTGATGATTATTTAAATTATATAGATAATTAAGCTATGAATTGAGTATTTGGTTAAATTAATTATTAATCAATTATTGAACAATGTAGTGAAAAGACCCATCCTAGAGTTCCTCTTCTGGAACCTGAGTGGAGCCCTGCCAGTGACCCCATAATAGCCCTCTAATTGATATCTAACTCAATCGAAGGGTTTTCCCAAAGCTAAGCCGTTCGACTGTTAAAAACCTTTTATATTTTAAAAGTTAAAAGCATGGAAAATAGTGGGAATTAAAAAATATTTTATTAAAAATTTCAGTAGTCAACGACTGCATTTTCACATTCTTAAAATGTTTAAAAGTCTTGCAAAGTTTCAAAACACTTCTATATTCACACTAACTTCTCAACTACAAATTTTGGACTTCAAGTTTACTCACAAGCAATCCCAAACAATTAATTCTCAATAATCACTATAATAAACTTCAAAAAGCTAACACATGTTCATGCGTTTCATTTAAGATCCTTTATAAACATCCATTCTTTACACAAATGTACATATGAAAATGACACAAGCACAACAACACCTAATGATACAACTAATCCTGTGGCAGAATCACAATTACTGCAACGCCTGTATAAATTCCTGGGGTGGTTTGTTTAAAAACATAAAAATAAAGGTAAGCTAAATGAGCTCAATGAGTGTAAGCAGTTTACAAAAAATTAAACTTTTCATAATAACATAACTGCAATATTTCCATACAATCATAAAGCTCATTGTAATGCATTTGCCATTACAATTTATTTGTGCGTCATCAAATATGGTAATAACATAGCATTTCGTAAAACACAATTCCATGTTTTCTAAAAAACTATTCCAAATAGCTTTTCGATAGTAAACTCATAATATACAAGTTTCCATTTTCCTTTTTTAAATAATAAAAAGTGGTGGCAATAAGTTTTCTGAAAACTTTTATACTGAAAATATGCTAACCACTAGAATTGGTACTATATAGTACCTCTCAAATCATTTTTAAAAATAAGTAGTGGTGGCATTATTATTAAATGACTTTTCTGACACAACATAGCCTACCACTAGTTTCTTTACCATAAGGTATACTAGGCCTAAAGTCACAAAGCTAGTTTTGCATTACTTACCTGCGATTGGTTAACCATCATTTATAGAGCTGGTTCTGAATTGCTTACATGTAATAAGTCACAGAGCTGGTTCTACATCGCTTACCCGTGACTGGTTAACCACTATTTACGGAGTTAGTTCTACATTGCTTACCCGTAATAGGTTAATTGCCATAAATATACTAGTATAATAACATGTATAAAGCCTAGTGGTGTACCATGAAAGCAACTCTTACATTTACGACTCATCTTATTTTCTAAATCAAGTATGGAAGGATTCATAATTGAATTATTTCAATGTAACTCCCAATCATATAATAGTTAACTTTCAAATTAGAACTCATATATTGCCAAAGCATACACCTATGCTAGCAATATTCACTTGTAAAGTATCATTTGCATAATACTCAACATAAATATTCATTTCATAATTAAATGAAAATTATTTGCATAAACTCAATTTAAAGCACACTCACAACTTACTAGTCTCCATAAATAGAAACCATTTGCATAAAATCAATTTAAAGAACACTCACGTGCCATCAATTCATTTGTAAAGAATTAAGTTATATAAAACAATTAAAATATACTCACATGTCATCACTCTTTTGTAAAGAAGTTATTCAAATGAAACAAATTAAATACACTCACAACTTTGCAAACTTATCGCCAAGCACACTTATGCATTCGGTGCCTCTCCTTTACTTACACAAAGCGCATTTCACTTATGCATTTATTTCCAAATTAAAAAAAGTTATTAAAACTATAATTAGGTTTAGTCAAATTTGATATTAGTATTTAATCACATAATACGTATACTAATCATATTTTTGCTTACTTCTGTAAGCTAACTTATTGTTCTCTGTTTCCAAATATAACTTCAAAAATCACTTAAATACCATAATTTACCCATTCTAACTTACCAATTTCTTCAAAACATGATCTCACCTAATTTAATTCACCATATCACAATTGTGTATGATGAGTCACGGTTATATGTATAGAATTCGTATCTCCACTTGTTCCTTAATTTTCACATAGCAAATGTTTGAATTAGGTTTTAAGGTCTTCTAGACATTTGTTCCCTTTCATAAAAAATCATGTCATTTCAACTTCTAATTCATGAAACATGTACCAAATATCACAAGCTGCTTCAAGAAAGGGACACTATTAGGTTACCATTTTCAATCCTAATTTCCAATGTTATTCATCCCGAATTAGGTATAGGTTCTAGAGAATTTTTTTTTTATTTCTTAAGTTTTATCTTCAATTTGAATCAAACAATTTGGAGGTCTATAGTCTGAATTATGGCCAAAACAATGTGACTGGTTCAAATTAACCTAAGACAGAATTCTACTACACATTTCTCTCTTGTCATATTCAACTAATTTCATACAAAGAAACATCAAAGTAATACCAACACAACATTGATCTTAAACACATCCATCTCACTTAAGAAAACCTATAAAAATTAGAAATTTACGCTAGGAAACTCACCACTTTTCCTCCAATCTTTTGTATATTTAATGAATACTTCAAGATTCTTGCAAATCACCATCAAATTCCATAAAAAATGAGTACACTCTTATTCCTCTCTACTTGGCTGATGTTCGCCTTTGGCTTCTCTTCTTTTCCCTTTCTTTTTGGTCTCACGGTTAATCTCTCAACACTCTCACGTATTTACGCATCACACACATTTCATTACCTCATTGGTCATCTCTAAAGACTCATCAATCCACTAATATCATATAAAAGACCAAATTGCCATTAATGAGTACAAAAACACCAAATTGCCCTTTAATGCATTTAATTGACTAACTAACCAAATTAAATCCCGACAACATTCCACAACCATCTTATTTTCAAATTGACCATGAAATACTCTAATTAGGGTCAATGCTTATTGATTGGATGTTTTGAAAAATTTCAAATGGGTTTAAAATCCATAATACCTATTAGTTTCCAAAAAGGGTATTTTAGTCTAATAATTTTAGATTACCCGAATTATATTCAAACAACCTCCGTTTTGACCTATTAAAGTTCCTATAGACTCCAATCCTAAATTTGGAGCTTTTCATCATATTTTGAAATTATCTGGCAACCTTTTTAGTTGCTCGAAGAATTTTCAGATTGAATCCAGAAATTACTTAATGTCACCAATGTTAGAGTAGTGCTATAAAGGCAATCACCTTTAGCACTTTTGTACAAACTTTATTTTAATTCCTAAAGTGAAAGGAAAATTTTCATTAATTTGATGTTCGTTTATTTATGAATTGATGTCGATCTCAATTCAAATTAATGAAGTCCATGATACAAAACATAGCATGAAGGAAATCATGATAATGAGATTTCTATCATATACAATTATATTGGTATCTAAATTATCCCTAGTCATAGTATTAATAAGACATGACATTATTAATTTAGAGAAACTAGCACATGTTATACTCCTTGATTTAATCAAGCAGTAGATCCCACAAACTATAAACACGAGATGTTTAGAGATAATATGTGGATGCTTACTAAGAGTAGTAAGTCTATCAGATGACCTAATATAAGTTATCATATGGATTATCTATCAAATGTCAATGATTAGTCTCATCATAGAAATGGCGTAAATATCCTTAGACTTGAGGTACTCAAGGATATCTTGTGCTTTGACATCATTCCTTGTTGCCTCAAGATGAGGTCGATCATATGGTGGTAATTGGGTACAACTATTAGTATTCGAAGGTAATTAGGTGGCTAATAACGGATTCATAACTCCTAATAGAAGAGATGATATCTACATCCTCTTTTCAGAGTCATTACTCAGAAGTCTCTAGCTAAAGAAAATATGAGTCATGAAGAGAGTCTTCGATAACACATAGAGTAATGAGATCTCCATGACAAGAATTAACATCAGTTGAACTAAATGTGACACATAGCCAATACTCAGGACCAAGTTGGGTATAGAATGGTAAAGGGATGAATTGCATGATAATTGTCTGTGGAAAAGTCTATAGGTTGGATAATTAACTATCGAAGAGTTTGTGTTTTAATCCACTTATATTTTGATAAATTGGCATCATAAAACCCTTTATGATTCGCTAGAATTAAGAGTTAATTCAAGTGCCCAAAATAATCGGGAACCTAAGGTTCACACTCATAAAAGATCGGATGAAAAACAAAGTGTGTATGACTATTTTAAGTAGTCCACGATCGTGGCTCAGAAAGGATTTAAGTAGGTCACAATCATGACCAAAGGAAGGACAGATGATACATAAGTGAGTTCTTCACTTATGTACATTAGGTCTTGTGGTCAAAAAGACACTCTATTGAGATGATAAGCTTTGGGGTTAGGGAGAAATCATCTTGAGGTTTGTTCATGAAATTTATGCAATTGTTGTTTGAATTTAATTACATGCAACCCATTCTTGATTTAACTCTCCATTATAGCATCTACTTGAACTCATCTAGTTTGGTGCTCTAACAACCCTTACACATTGTTTCTTATTCATCTTTGTATGTTCTTGAGTGATCAAGGAAGGGTTTGGTGTTTGCTATAACCTAAACAAGGAGAAGAATCAAGAAAGTTGGAGAATCAAAACGTACATGTATTGAAATCTCATGCTCATATAATTTGTTTATGCATGCATTTGAGATTCGGGCCTTTTGGGATGTCATAGGGGTTGGAATTTAGATTGTGACAATTTTGCTACTTAGTCATGCATGTGATGCATGAATTAATGTGTCCCCCCAATAGTGGTATTAGAGCAACGTTATGCATATATTAGATGATGTATTGAATATGTGTAAACTATTTGTTGGGTTTTGACTGACATGCATGTTGATTTAGAGAAATTCGTATAAATTCTAGAAAATTTTTTATTTTATTTTCTTAAATGTTTATAAGGTGTTATTCTATATTTTTTTTAAATGAAAATGTAATTGAATGTCATTTACTATTTTATTTCGAATTAATATCCAGACTGTTCATATGTTGGTTTCTGGGAATTTTTGGAAAACTAAATGCATGTGCTGACTTTGAAAATTTTGAAATAATTCTATAAACTTTTTTCTGATTTGCTTTCATGTAAATGTTTATAAGGTGTTATTCTATGTTTGTATTAAAAGAAATTTTGATTGAATTTCAATTTTTATTTTATTACGAATTTACATTCAACTTGATGCATGGATGAAGTTCTGGGAAATTCTGGAAATCTGATGAACATGCATGCTTGTTAATTCCTGATTAATTTTTATAAAAATTGTTTTTATAATTTTTCTACATGAACATGCAAGATAAGATGTTTCCACATGTATGATATGCATGACACTTGTTGTTAAAGTGATTATCTTATACATGCATGATGTAGACTATGACTAGTGTTAGAAGTAATATGACAAGTGTCATACACATGTGATGTGTTGACTAATTTCACTAAATTAATAAATATTCTTATGAATTAGTTTCTGGAATTTCTATTAGTCACATTTAGAATATGTGTAAGAATTTGGGATTTTTCCATAATTACTTGAATTTGATTTGATTAACAAATCAAGTCAAAGTCAACATGGGTTAACCTTATGAAAGCTGATAGTGTCGACTTGTTTAATGACTTAAATGTATGTTTTTTGGTTATAAGACCTTAAATATTGTTATGAAATACAAATGTATTATTTTGATGCTAGTATCATGCTAAGTGCGTATGTTCAAAATTAGGGTTTCAGAAAACTTCTAGACATCGAATTGGTCTTTTTAGTGTCTGGTAGGTGAACTCATTTATCTTGGCAATGTTAGCCGTCAAGATAAATCTGGCTTGTGTTGAAATTGTTGTGATAAATTTAAGATAATCTAGGGGTATTTTAGATGACTAATTGATTTTTGGAAACTTTGGAAACCCTAGGGATTAATTTAGAATTAATCTAAGTACCGCATTGCATTTCTAGTGTGACTAGAAAAAGATATGTGTACGAGAATTAAAGAGTTTAATTTGACCATCAAAATAATTGAATTTTAGGGTTTCTAATCGATTCACATTCCTAATTCGAATTAGTTGAGACTAACACTAGTACCTGATTAAGTTCAAGAGTTGAATCAAATCACAAACTTTATACTTATAGTCAAATCACAACCAAAATTAAACCTCCTTTGTGTGATACTTGCATTAGATTCATTTTAATGGTGGTTATGGACAAAGGCTTAATTTAATTGAGTTTTTCCATAATCTGAATATATATATGAGATTATTATACATAAATACCATCTTGCTAATGATGAGACCAAAGAACAAATCCTCAACCAAAATATCAGGATTTATGCCTTTCATTAATATGGTAAGAACTATAGTTCTTTTAGAGTTGGGTTAATGGCCGAACCTAAGCCCACCTTACACAAATATGTTCAACTATAGAAATTAGATTTTTGGATTGATGGGTTGGTCATAAATGAAAGCGTTGATTTGACCCAAGGTTAACATGGATAAAGGTGAAGTTGGGTAGTATACATCGGAAGTATACAAATTAAGAGTTAATAACCCAATGAGTGTGCTAAATCAACAGTTGTTGGCACAAGTCGATAGTTGCATAACTGAATGCAATTGGTATAAATGTTATCTACCAATTGACCTAAGGTGGCTTATTAGGCAAGCTCAAGTTCATTCTTAGTTGATATCCAATATCAACCCATTAGGAAAACTATAATTTTTCTCATATGCGTAGTGAGGGCTATAGATTTGGATAAAAATAGTGGGACTCTCAATGCATATGTTTAAGGTCCTTATCGATATGCATTTATGTACATTCTAATGTTCTCTCTCATTCTTTTAGGTTATTGAATCAACAGAATGTCTTCATCTAGTGTGAACCTACACTCCTTACTAGACTCTAACAAACTCATGGGACCTAATTTCTTAGACTGGCTATAGAATTTGAGAATTATCATCAAATCTAAAAAACTAGGATATGTCCTAGATGAACCACTTCCTGATCCCCCTATTGCTAATGCATCTGATGAGGATCAGAAAGCTTATAAGAAGCTACTGGATGATAGTGAGTTGGCTAGATGTATTATGCTAGCCTATATGTCACTAGAGATGCAAAAAGTAGCATAAGGCTATGGAAGCTCACACCATAGTTTAACATTTAAGAGAATTGTTTGATGAGCAAGCTTGGTCTGAAAGGTTCAAGGCCTCAAGGTTGGTTTTTTGCTCTTTGATGGCTGAGGGATCATCTCCAGTGTAGTATGCACTGAAGATGTATAGATACATTGAGAGGTTAGCCAGTTTAGGTTTTATAATGGATTATGAATTAAGTATAGACTTATAATTCTGACTAGTTTGACCAATAGTTATTCACAGTTTGTGCTTAACTATCATGTGAACCAAATATCCACCTTAACACTTGAGCTAATTAATCTGCTCAAAACAGCTGAGCAAACTGTCAAGAAAGACTGTAAGGCTATGATGCTGGTGGACTCTACTTCTAGTTCTCACAAGAAGAACAAAAAGAAGAAGAAGTTCAAGAAGCCAGTAGGAGGTGTAGCCAATAAGAAGGCAAAGGAGACTTCATCAAAGGGGATTTGTTTCCATTGCAACAAAGGACATTGGAAGAGGAACTGAAAAGCCTATGTAGAGTCGTCAAAGCAGAAGAAGGAATTAGATGCCCGCCATCTACTTCAACATCCCATTACCTGCGGGGAGGCTAAAATAGTAACTATGAGTGATTAATAAGAGATTGGAAATGCATTTTTCATGCTCATGCATAAAATGTCATACACGTACATATGAATAGTAAAATTTTGCACATGAAAATAATTGTACATGCATTTATGGATAATTCCGGGTATAATTGGATCGATTTGTGTTGTTTTAAAGAATTTTGAAATTTATTCTTATTGGAAATTTTATTGGTAAGTGTGATTTGGTATATTTATTGAATTTTGGTGAATTTAGGAATAAATTTTGGAAATTATGAATTTTAGGGAAAATAGGAAAAAGGAATCAAAAGAATATTAGAGATAATTAGATTGTAAAGATGAGAGTTAAAGAAATTAGTTCAAAAGGAACTTGGTTAGAGCATAGACATTAGGAAAGTGACAAGTGTCACTAACTTAGTTAAGTGGCTTTGGTAAATTGTTAGAAGTAAGTTATAGTTATCTGAGAGTTGAAAAGGGGGCTTAGGGTTATTACCAGATACCTTCTTCGTAGATTTCTTTTCTAATACACAAAGTTACTCACCAAAATCCTTTTGAGAGATTTCTAGTTTTTCCTTATCCCACACCTCTGCCACACTGCTATTTGTCTTTTCTGCCAAAGAAAAAAAACCAGAAGCTGGTCATTTTACACAGTTGAATATGCAAGTTTGCATGGAGTTTAGGGCTTGAAGATAATTGAAGATTTTGGAGTTTTCAACATGTAAGTAGTGAATAAATCCTTTAAAGTTAGGGGGAATTATGTAATAAATTTGATGAATTACTATCAGCTGCATAATTATGACATTTACGTGTATATATTCATGAACACAGTGTTAATGGGATGAAAAATATAGATATAGTGTTATTTAGTATTTGATGGATTGTTAGTGATCAGGTGATGTAGAAACGATTTTTGGAGTTAGATAGAGAAATAAAATGGTGTATGGGGTTAGTGTAGAAGAATATATGTGAAAAGGGGATATGCTCTGTTTGTTCACTGTGTATATATATATATATGTGTGTGTGTGTGTGTGTGTGTGTGTGTGTGTATGTGTATAAGTGTGTAGATGAAAGCTTTAGAGATGATCAAGAAAATGATTTTTGAGTTGAAGAGAAATTGTAAAATGATGGTCTACGATGGGAATGAATGTATAAATAAAAGTTAGAAAGAAGATAGACAATATGGACAATAGTTGAAAATGCAGAGAATGGTGGCAGTACATGAATAGGATAAACCATCAACTTTTGGCTTTTGGATGGTTCTTGACTAAATCTGCATATCTAGGGGTAGTACGAATTTGTGGTGAATGAGTTGAAGGAAATGGAGTGAAAGACTAGAAATAAAAATTTGAAGTGTTGGATTTTAGAAAATGGAAGTATGGAATTTTTGGATATCGGAGTCAAAAGTTAAGATCCTTATAAGTGGAGATGCTTAGGAGTATTGGACGTATCATCTGGTGAGGATGGTTCGTCTTATGAAGACGTTTCATCTTGTAAAGACGCTTCATCTAGTGAAGACGTTTTGTCTTGTGAGTACGGATCATCTTGTGAAGATGCTTCGTCTTGTGAGAATGTATCATCTGATAATGTCATATCGTCTGGTGCACTGTTCATCTGATCCTATCATCTGGTCCCATTTTGACCCTTTAGACGATAGATTTTGCCTTTGAGTCTTTATAGAAGTTGTAGATCTGGAAGTCCTCTTCAAAACCATTCAAATAAAACCTTAATCAGAAATCTCTAGTGAAAGTTATGTCAATTGTTTCGAGATAGGTACAATGTGATTGAGGATATGAGCATGGTTGATTCTTTTGGCCATAACTTCATAACTCGACCTCCAAATGAAGTGATTCTTAGACCAATAGATTCCTAACACATTTTTCTATCTCTCCATAAAACTTGGTAGGATTCTAAATTGAATTGAAAAAGGTTGATCAAATGAAAATGTGGAATCCGTTGGAACAGTGAAATAGGATTATCTTACTAAACACACTTTAGTATTTTAATTATATTTGGATCTGTAGGATTCCAAATGAGATGATTTTGATTTGGATTAAACTAGAGAAAATAGGGCTACAAATCATATAAGAAAAATTCAAATTATGATTCTGTCTCTAAGATGTTCAATTTCTGGCTGGAAGTTATATATAGTCTACTGTTTTGGATGAGAGCAGTCCGAAAATGTTTGAGGCATATCTTCCAAATTACTAAACCAAATTGAGTGATTTTGTGTCAATAGAAACATAAAATATAGAGGAACACTTTTCTAGAAGAGAGTGTGAAAAAATTACAATAGTTTCACCTTCTAATTGAACGTGAACAGTAGACCCGAAAGTGTGTTTAAGAAAAGTTTGAAGTGATTCAATGAGAAATTAATTATGAGTTTAATAGTGTTAGTGAGGCATAAACCTAAGTATAAATTATAATTAGATGGGTTTTCATATGAGAATGATTTTGTGATGAAGCTAATGGATAAATACCCAGGATTGTCATGAACTTGCATTGTACTTATTTTATTACATATATGTACATTGTAAAATACTAATGATTGTACAAAATTTGATGGATGTGTATGTGCTATTTTAATATAGGGGAGCAACTGGAACGTCAACCTCCAGATGGTGCCGGAACTTCCAGGTGTTAGCTTTGGGAGCGACTTGTGAGTAACCTAGACGGTTTCTCTCAATTATTGTTTGCTTAAATTATGTTTTGACTGATAAATGAATGAGAATTGATTTGTGTTGATTTCCGGACAGAAGGTCCGATGATTGTGAAATGTGGAATGTATATTGAAGTGCTGCTTGAATATACATGTGAAGAACTGTGTGCTTCATAATATGATTGATTGTGATAGATGCATTTAATACATGAATGCACAATCAGATAATGGTAGTTATGACTAGAGTAGCCATCGATTAGAGATTAAAGCTCAACGTGTGAAAAGAGCATCGAGCTCAGACAGTGATTAAGAGCCTAAGGCTCACTATGTAAAATGAGCCTTATATCCTCTTCGGATAAGGGATAGTTAGTAATGAGCATGGTATTCAAAATAGATATGGGACAGTTCTGGCACTCAGCCATAACAACGTAATAATTGGAAAAGTGTCTCATGAGCATTTCACATGCATTTTGTTAAGTATGTTTGCTGCATTGAAATGTCAAATTTGCCTATGCTTACGTAAAGATGTGATATTGATGTAAAGTGCAATTTTGTGAAATATTTGTTATGTGAAATGATGTGTTGCATGAATTGAGTGAACCATTGATGATAGTTACCTCATTGAGTTTACAAAACTCACCAAAATTGCAACGTTGTCTTTTCAAGACCGAGAGATGACTTTAGCTATTGAGAGGCTCCACCAGTCATGTGGATTGTGATTTGGCAAGAGAAGTAATGGCTCAAAGGTCGATCAACTGGGATTTTGGGATGGCTTAGATAGATTTTATATATTTTTCTCTTTCATGTAGTATTTTTGTACTAGGTTTTGAGGATGCATATGTAGTAAAGGTTGAAAGACACAATGCAAACTTTCAGTTTTACGTAATGGAATGAGGAAAAAGTTGGTTTTAAAATATTGTGATTTTCTTTTGATGCCTATAAGAGATGAATGTTATGATTCCAAGTGAAATGAATGTAGTGATCGAACGTAGCACACTGTTATCGTATGATATGTATCGGAATGACCTCCGGGCATCCCGGTATGTACTCTACGGTAAGGAGGCGCTACATTCAAAACTTGTTTAAAGTTCTTAATACTAGTTTTCTTTGATGATATATCATTTATAGTAGCTCTTTTCAATTGCATATGTAATACCTTAACAAAACTATAAAGATATTTTCTAAAAATCAATTATTTATTAAAAGGAGTATATGTATTCTTTTAGCAAAGCAAGTAGATTATTTGGGATGCTCTCACAATAAGGAGTGGCAATATATATAAGAAAAGTGAGCATAATTTAGGAGTGGCCAATTCCCAAAACACTCAAACAATTAAGTAGGTTCTTAGCTCTCACTGACTACTATTGCATATTCATTAAAAACTATGGAGAAATAGCACAACCCTTATAGAATTATTAAAGAAACAAAACATCACTAACTAAAGTTAGGGTCTAAAAGTACAAAAGGAATTTAAGGAGCTTAAGAAGGAAATCATATAGAAACTTTTCTTGGCACTACTTGACTTGTCTAAACCATTTATAATTAAGGTTGATACAAGTGGAATGGAAACTAAAGTAGTCTTATGATAAAAAATGCTTCTTACAACTATCTTAAGCAAGGTTTTGACAACTAAACACAAGGGTTTATCTGTTATAAAAAGAATTTCTAACTGTGATTAAAGTTTTAATATATCGGTCAGATTGTAAACATACCATAAATTTCCAAAGTATCTGTTGGAACAAAAATTCACCACTCTGTTTCAACAGAATTGGCTTCTAAAACTATTGACATATAAATTTAAGGTGCTTTATAAAAGTGGTAAAGAGAATGTTATAGTTGACGCCTTATTAAGGCTCATTAGCATTAAGTGATAAGTCAAATTATTTGTAGATGATTTTGGGATGATTTGGAATTAATTTGACTTATTGCTATATGGATTTAAGTTATATTTGGTCAATTCTCTCACATTTCAACTTGGTTGCTTGATAGGTACAATTGGATAGAATGTGGGGGTAAAAGGCATAACTTTTCTTATAGATACCGGATTAAAGCCACTCAAGGTTGATTTCAAAGATGACTTCGAGTTCTACAACTTCCAAGAAGACTCCGAGAAGAGATTATGGCAACTAGAAGGTCAAAGACATAAAAATGTTGGATTGAGGCATGTCCGTTAAACAGACATCGCCTGGTAGAAGGAGCTTCCAGACCCAAGAAGGTCCGTTAAACGGACATTCATGTCCGTTTAACAGACATCGCCTGGTAGAATACCATTTCAGACCTGAGAAGGTCCGTTAAACAGACATTGATGTCCATTTAACGGACATTGGCAGCCAACACGACATTTTCCCCTGTTTAGGGAAAAACTAGGTTTTTAGGACCAAGGACACTATAAATACTAAATTATTAGACCTAGAAAGGGGGACTGGACACTGAAAACGAGGTTACTACATTTGGGAGGCACAAAGTAAGAGGAAGATAGAGAATTTGGGGGATTTCCTCAAGGATTGGAGGCAACATTCTTCTGTGTTTCTTCTACCTTCTCTCTATGCTCTTTCTTAAATGCTGAGCATCCCTATGTGTATGATTTTTGTTACAATGTTCTGGAACTAAACCTCATTTTAGGATGAGGGATGTAGCCTTTGTGGCGGATTGGTTTGTATGTTATGGATTGTGGAATGTTGAATGAAAATTCTGGGTTATGTTTGTCTTTCTTGAATCTCATTGTTATTTTTATGTTTGATCTCCATAGATGCAATCTTAGGAATCATATGATGTACTGAAGGGTGAAATATGGTTTAGGCTATAGGAAGACAAACACCTTGGACTTAGAGGTAGAGGCATCCTAAGCTAGGGTGAGAACTTATGGTTATTTGTTCCTCATGGATTCGGTTAGTAAGTTTGCACATTGAGAGATGGTGCTCAACTAGCTGAATACTCTTGTATTCTTGAGAAGAGATATGGGTAAAGTTGTGCAACTATTTTCCTAAACTAGCATTCCATTAACTCCAAAATGTATGAATTAGTCCTTGAATTGGTGAACCCCAATCCCTAATTCTAAAACCTTGAATTGTCCCTTGCTGTTATCTTGCTAGTACTTACAATTTATTGTTTACTCAACTCCAATCACATTTTAATTTTTTTCTGTTGATAACACGCAAATAATTAGAATTAATTTGACAGTAAATGAATTGGTCCTTTAGGGAGACAACCTTGGAATACTTAGTGCGTGGATACTAGAAACGACTCTGTGCACTTGCAGAATTTATTGACCATTAAGCTACAAATAATTTTAATCTCTCAATTGCATACAAGATTGATAGAGGAAATCAAGGCAAGTTTGAAGCAAGAATATTATTTTTAAGAACTCATTCAAAAGTTAAAAACAAGAATAGAAAGTATAAAACCTATAAATGGAGAGAAGGACCATTAAATGGAAGGGAAGATTACTTATGGGGTATAACTTTGAATTGAGAACAAAATTAATCTCTATATGTTATGATAAGGCTTAAAGTTAGCACTTTAGTGTCCTATACACCATAAAGAGGCTACAAAACATGTTTCACTAGAAAAAATTAGCTAAGGATGTGAGAAATCATATGAAGTAGTGTTTAATTTGCCATAAAAGCAAGTATGAGATTTTGGCCTACCCAAGCCTTCTTCAACCATTAAATACTCTTGATTGTTATTGGAAGGAAACAAGTCTAGGTTTTATTAAAAACTTGCCAATATCTAAAAGAACTCAATGATACCTATTTTAAAGCAAGAAATATCCTTATTCAAGTTTAGAGGTGGCTCATGCATTCATCTGTACATTTTCAAACTATAGAATGTCTAAGCCATTATAAATGACAAGGAATCCATATTTCTGATTAATTTTTGGAAGAGACATTTAAGTTAAAAGGGTTTAGCTTAAAATTGTTCATGGCTATCCCCCCAATTTGATGATTAGATAAAGGTTGTTATCAAAATCCTTAAAACCTTCTTAAGATGCTTCTATAGTGACACTCCACCTATCACACAACTATTAATTTAACTCCGTTTGATGTTTTGTATAGGTCCCACCACCTATACATATCCCTTACTTAGTAGGATATTTAAATTATTTGGTTTTAAATCAGGTCTTAAGAGAAAGAGAGATGGCTTTTACAATTACAAAATTCCATTTAAGACGGGCTCAATATAGAATGAAGCAACATGATGACAAGAAGAGATCTAATCAAGAGTTCAATATGGGAGATTGGATACTTCTCAAATTACAATCCTATAAGTAACAGTTATTGGAGAAGAGATTCAATCACAGGCTCTGTTGGACCCCGAACTTTTCGTAAAAGATCAGAACTATCAAATGAGAGATTTGAGTAATTAGTCACGAGTTGAGAGCTCATGAATGAAAGTTCTTGAACCAAGTATTTATGTAGAAGAGTAAAGTAAGGAATGAGAGATGTGGACAGATTATGATTTGCTATGGTGTTTTGGTGGATAAGAGGTTTTTGAAATAGAAGGAATTAAGGTGAAAGTTAGCAGTAAAATGAAAGCAATATTTGTGTGGTAAGTTGATGAAGAATATGTACATACGTGTATGTTCTG
>JAOSBK010039311.1:0-21311 GCA_027568895.1 Erythroxylum shatona | reverse complement strand
CTTCGTGTTTTTCAACACTTCCTCGAGCTGGATATATTTATCCGCCCGATTTCTTATCTCTTGAATAGACATGGGCTGATCGAGGGCCAATGACTTTTTGAACTCTTCATCCCTCGTGTTGCTCATAATTGCAGCCAACATGGACGAGCAGGTGAGGTCAGGGACTTCGACAGCTTCATTGTTGAACAGAGTGATGAACTCCCGTAAACATTCATTCCTTCCTTGGGTCAACTGCATCACTTCCCAGGCAGTCTTCTGCGGCCATTTACTTGTGGCGAATTGGTTGAGGAATAACGACTTAAAATCCTCAAAACAAGTGATGCAGCACGGAGGTAAGCTATTGAACCATCGTCGGGCTCCTTCTTGAAAGGCTGTACAGAAAGCCTTACATTGAATGGCATCGGGTATGCAACGCAAGTTCATCATCGACTGAAAGTATTGAAGATAGTCGAGGGGATCGGTCTTTCCGTTATATTTTTCTAGCATTGGAATTTTAGTGCCGACCGTTGGAAGGCTATCCAAGATCTCCTGGATGAAAGGAGAGCTGTATTGTGTTGATGGTTGATCCAGATAGAAATTCAAGGCCATGTGGATTCGATCGTCCATGATTTTTTCGAGAGTTTCAGCAGAATGGCGATCGGCTATCGTACCGATCTGCCGAGTTGAGGTTCGCTGATGTTCTGTCTGAGAGTGTAAGATTTGGCGAATCAACAGATCGGCCGCTTCCTCTATTTGTCTTTGGGTAAGGGAGATTTGCTATGGAGGAGGGTTTGTGTTTATGGGGTGTTGGATGTGAGGGTTTGAGTTATTTTCGACGTTATCCTCCAGGGCTACGCTCTGTTCTTCTTGATATTGGTTTTGGGGTGGTAGCTGGTCGTTTGGATGCGAAGATTGTGTTTGATTATTCGTGTTTAACGGGGGTAGTTCGTCTGCGTTAGGGTTTTGGGTAATAGGTGGAGGATGGATCTGGGGATCATGATGCATCGGCGGAAGGATGGCGGCGGCAGGTAGTTGCAAGCCTAGTCGTTGCAGTGCAATTGCCGCGACAGCGGCTACATCCGGGTTTGTTGCTGTCGCCTGACTTATCTGTGTGCTTCTGGACGTGGTGCCCTGACGCCCGGCCCCACTGTGGGCGCCAACTGGTTCAGTCTGATTCTATTGGGGCTGGACGCCATTGCTTGGATCCATGATCTCGATTAGCTTTAACCAGGAGGAATCTGCAAAAACAATGAAGGCACGTCGGGGGTTGATCGCCGGCTTGCCCCTCCGATGCTTAAGTCAGTTTACTGCACTAGGGTTTGTATCTAATAACAGAGGTTATCAGAATTATTAGAGTCATACATGCATCGTGAGGAGATAATGAACTTATATAGTGAGTACCTGACGTGTTTAATTCAACATCAATAAGCTCTGTTGTGTTTTAACTCAACATCTTGGGAGTGGACTGATCGGCCCACACATCATCCTAGGGTTGGACCTAGGCCTAGCACGGCCGACCAAACCAGGTGTAATATTTGCCCTATTTTTAGACCTTTGAAAGCAAGAAAAAATGAACTTAACTTGGTAGAATTTATTTACTATATTCTAGTATTGTTATAATTAAATGTACTGAAGCATGAATTTGATTGCGGTATAGCTACTGCTATGAAAACACATCCAAATAGGTACTTGTTGATGGCCACAAGTGGAAGACTGAATCAACAAAGAATAGGGGTGAGTTTCCTGGACAGGCTTTTGAACTACTCATGCATTTTGTTATTGTTGTCTCACCTCACAATTTTTAAAAGTCCAATTGGCTTCTGGTTCTTACGCATTGACTTTTTCAACTTGTTATTGTTTTACTGAAGAAATAAATTTAGATGTAATTTGGCTTAATCATTGATGGCCGCAGATAACAGATGCTGTCGTTGTAGCTTATATTTTAAATGCCACTCTTATTGTTCCAAAACTAGATAAAAAATTCTTTTGGAAAGATGCTAGGTATGGAGCTATTTTTGAGCCATGCATTTACTCTTCCCTTACCCCGGGAAATTACATGGCGCTGATATTGATTTGGAAAGGCAGTTTCTGTTATGCAATTAATTGCATATCCTAGAACAGTGCTTCAAGTTCAATAAATGCAGTTTACATAATGCATTACCATGTTCTCTACATAATAATCTTCAGTGTTAATCACAAATCGGCATTCTTTTATATAGGCAGTGCAGCTTGGGAAGTTTGGTTACAGACTCTTAAATAAGTTGGATTCTCATTTACAAAAGCTGAGATGTAGAGTAAATTATCATGCTTTGAGGTTCACTGATCCCGTTCTTGAAATTGGTAAAAAGTTGGTTGAGAGAATGAGAAGAAAAGGCAAGCACTTCATTGCCCTTCACTTGAGGTAAGATTATCTTAACTCTCATTTAGTAGTTTTGGTCTATTCTATTAACTGGATAGTCCTTACATGATGGAACTTATAAGTTGAACTTCAAAAATACATTATTGCATTTAAGTGAGTTTGGTAATTTAATGATGTGATAGATGTTTCAGAAATGCGAGTGATTATCTTCATTGTAGGAGAGAAGCTAATTTTAACTTTGACGCATAAGTTTGAACCTGATATGCTTGCATTCTCTGGATGCTACTACGGTGGAGGAGACAAAGAAAGGGCAGAACTTGGTGCAAACGGAGTAGCAAATATATTGGGCAGAGACAAGGACAAGTATGGTTAGTCATGAATTTGAAGCTCCACAGCTGCTGTTGGTGAAGACATAATGTTAGCTTGTAGTATTCAAAAGAAGCACAAGAAAAGTCAGAAGTCTAATTCATTTAAAGAAGATACTACTACTTCTTCAGCCCTTATCTTATGTCTTACAAACTTGTACAGTGTCTAATGGATGTTCTTTCAACAAAGGATTCTTGGTAGTCAGATGATAGATGAACCTTTAGATTAATTAGTGTATTATGATATGTTTGCGAATTACAATTAGTGTATTTTGATATTAATTAGTGTATTATGATATGTTTGCGAATTGCAATTAAATAATACATTGTCTAAAGGTATGAAATTCTTGTGATACATGAATAATTATTAAAATTAATGATATACTAAAAAAATTCAAGAATTATTGAATAAATAAAATTTATAAATAATATTGAATAGCTATTAAACAAATAAGATCAAACAATTGTATTTTAAAAAATAATTATTAAAATTATTAAATTAATATGATTTTCAAAAAATGGAAAAACAATAAAAATAATAATAATAACGTCGCGGAAGACATTTCGTGACATTTCTAAAAACGTTGCGAAAGGCATTTTGCGACGTTTAAAAAAAAACGTTGCGAATTCCTTCACATTCTGCAACGTTTTAAAAACGTCGCGAAATGTTAGACAATCCGTGACGTTTTTTAAAAATGTCGTGGATTGTCCAACTTTTTTGTGACGTTTTGTAAAACGTCGCAGAATGTCGATATTTTCCGCGACGTTTTTTATAAAATGTCGTGGAAAACTTTTGCCTACACCACATTTCACGACGTTTTTTGTGACATTTTTTAAAACGTCACAAATGCTCTTTTGCGACGTTTTAGGACCTTTTGTAACGTTTTTAAACGTCGCAAAAGGGCTTATTTTCTTGTAGTGCGCCCATTACCATTTTTCTTGTTCTATAGCACTATCAAAAGTTATATAGTTACAATATAAAAATAAAGCAAAGTGAGTAATTGGATCTTCCATTCTGAATTCGTCATAAGTAGGTTATGTTATAAGTCAGTGAAGAGATTGACCTTCTCCTTTGTTATTCAACAATTATTAATGAAGTTTTAGTACTTTTTGCAGTTGTATTCAAATTTGCAAGCATACAAGGTATTGAAAATTGCTCTTATTCAACATTCTTTTTATAAAGGACTTAGGTAGGTTGCTGCCTATTTCAATCTCAATAATTTTTTTCATCAAAAACATCTGTATTAGTCATAATCTTCTTTGTTAATGAGTTGCATAGTTTATATGCTTCAGATGCTTCATTTAGACCAAAAAATATGCAATTTCACCATTTTCATCAAGTTTCTTCTTTTTTCAGCCAAGACATAGATATATGTTATGCATCCAGAGATTCTGAAGTGATCTATAGTTGGCCTTCTCACATCCAAGTCTCTTCTTGTATTATTTTTTTGAATGACAAAGGTTAAGCTTCTATCTGAAGCATGAATGCGCTAATTTATTTATTTCAGCTAAAGTGTCTTTGGAACTCTTTCTTTCATCAACAAGCTTCTCATCATGTTGATAACATTTCTATTTTTTCTCCCTGTTACTCTATTTTTCAGTGTATATATGACTATAAATTCTCTTTAAATGTTATCATCTATACAAAAACTTCAAATTCTATTGAGGAATATTCATCATCATGATTTTTTCGAAGAGCCTTAATGATCTTCCCTGCGTCATTTTCTATAAAAGCTTTTAATTGTAGGGAAATCAAGAATATACAATATATTAGAGACCTTTTTTCACAACACCATTCCTGATTCTTACCTTAATATCACCTCTCTATCGCTTCCATCGTAGAACAATCACCAAAACTCATAGTAGAATATAAGTCTTTGTTTAGATTAAAAGAAAAAAGACTTAACGCCCTTTATGTAGTTACTATAGTCTATATCCATGTACAAAATATCTTACTCAAATTTCTTTCTATTTTGAATAATGATCAACAATATTTCTACTTCCTTTTTTTAATATAAAGGGGTGCTTGGTTAAGGGGTATGAGAAATAAATCAATAGTAAAAAAATGAATGATAATTGTTGGTTATTTATTATGATTGATTAAATAACTTTCATATTCCAATTTTAAGTAATACTCCATACCCTCCATATGTGAGAGAAATGGTTTTGAATCTTACAAACACAAACACTGATATTTTTAATTAAATATAATTAATTAAAACATAATTAAAATGTAATTAATTTAAATATATTCAATTAAAATATAAAATATAATTAATCAATTAAGATATAATTAATTAATTAAAATTTGATTAAGATGTAATTAATTAAAATATTAAAATGTAATTAATTAATTATATTTTAATTACATTACTTAATTACAATGTAATTAATTAAAATATCATTCATTAATTACTTAAAATATAACAATTTTTATTTATCAATATTTTTATCAACCAACTACTATCAATGATAATGGTAATTATTCATTTATCTTAACTAAACATTATGATTATAATGATTATATGCATTCTCATTTTTTACTATATTCATTCTTATTACTATTATCCTCTGTGAATCAAGTGCCCCTTAAATTTTGAACTATCTTCTTTTTCTCTGTCAAGGCAACTTGGTATAACACTCAAATGCATAACGACCAAACCTTGGATTTATTAAGATCTCACCCTTTGTTTTTGCCTAAAAAATGATTAGTATTTGTTTTATAATCCTTGTTGATATCTTTATTACTTAGAGAATATACGCAAGATCAAATCTTAGTGTAGCAGAATGAATTTAAAATTTTTCATAGAATCAACTTTAACAAAATTTAATTAGAAACATAAAATAAGAAATTGACAAAGCTATACTAACTTGTTTCGATTTCTTGTTACAATTTCCAATTTCTTTGAATCCATCAATCCATGAGCTGTTCAACTATCCGGCCTCTAATGATATCCACATATCTATTCAGATAAAACTCAAATCTAAATTTGAGAGGAAAAATTGTAAGAAGTGTTAGCTACCATTTTTCTAATTTTTCCTTTCATGTGAAAAATCTTACTTTTCATGTTATTGAATTTAATTAAATTACGATTAAAGTCAAACTTTAATTATAATTATGATTAATCCTTATAAGATCAAATATCACATATTGACCCTTAAAGCTTCTAAAACTTCTCAATTAAGTCCATCTTAATTCAAATTTCGCTTTCTCCTTTATAAACCTTTTATGTGTGACCCATTAGTTTCCTAATATGTTGGTTATGATTATAAATTATAATTCTAATTCATAATTAGAATCAGATAAATTAAAACTCATTTTAATTTATCTTTAATTTCCTAATTAAATAATTTATACTCATAGATCATGATTGACATCTAACAACATGTCATAACCACCCAAATATTAGGAATGTCAAAGTAGTTTGACTTAACCTATCTATGCATGGTTATAATGATAAATTAATCCTTTCGTCATATAATGTTCCAATTAAAATTAGAGTGTAGAATTTGTGTCTACTGTAAATAGTCCAATCATGTTTGTTCTTACTAATTAGTAAATGATTCATAATTGATATTTGAAAACAAATTTTCAAATTTCAATTTACTCTGGCCAGGGAATCCCAAAATTATTATTAATCAAGAAAAGTAGAATATTCTCCCTAATTACTTTAGGACAATGAATTATTTATTGATTTACTCAACTATCTCCAAATAGTTCATACTATATCCAATAACTACCAAGTTGAACTACTTCAAAATAGAACATAAGTAACATCAAAATATAGTAATTCCTATATGAGATAACTTTGGTAATCTCAAGTCTAAGGATCAATTAACAATCATCATAATGAGATAATCTCCAGACACACAAGTAATGTTCTATTCGAGATTCTCATAATTGGCTTAGTTCAGTGAACTTATTCTCTAATAAGCACCTACATATTTGTTTAAGTATCTCCGCACTTTAATCTATGAGATCGATTACTTTCTTCATAATAAAGAAACAAATATGTGTTAGTCTAGCCATTTCATCAATACCTCGTCTTGATGAAACTAAGATTAGGAACATTTTAGGAATAATACAAAATGCAATTTGAATCTTATAATTATAACATATTATAATTTCTATTGCATAAAAACTATTCCAAGGGTTTTATCTTTATGATTAATAATTAAATAATTAATAAATACACAAAGATAAAGAATGCTTTTTATTAAAAAAATTTTATACAAATAAATATGCAATCAAAAATTGGTTGTAAGGGCATTAACCAACAATCTCCAACTTGCACTAAAGCCATTTGCTAACGTATCGAATACTATGGCCATCCATATGTCTATCACGTCATTTTGAGATAAAGGCTTAGTGAGAGGATCTACTAGATTCTCTTCAGCAAGAACTCGCTTTATCAGGATATCCTTCCATTCCACTATCTCTCGGATCAAATGAAACTTCCTGAGTACATGCTTGGATCGCTGATGAGACCTTGGTTCCTTTACTTATGCTATAGCACCATTATTGTCGCAATACATTACTATTAGATCAACATTGTTAGGAACTACTCTAAGTTTAGTGATGAACTTTTTGATCCATACTGTTTCCTTCGCTGCCTCAGAAACTACAATAAACTTAGCTTCAGTTGTTGAATCTACAATGGTTTGTTGTTTGGAACTCTTCCAACTAACTGCTCCACCACAAAGAGTAAAAATATACCCTGACTGTGATCTACTATCATCTTGTTTAGATTAGAAACTAGCATCTGAATGACCCTGAACTCTCAGCTTAGTTCCCCCATAGACCAGAAAAATACCTTTAGTCATTCTCAAGTACTTCAAGATGTTTTTCACAGTTGTCCAATGACCCTCGCCAAGATTAACTTGATATTTGCTAGTTATGCTTAAATTATAAGCAACATCTAGTTTTATACATAACATCATATATATGATCGATCTAATAGCCGAAGCGTATAAAACACTATTCATTCTATCTCTTTCTTCTTGTGTCTTAGGACGCATACTCTTGGAATGAGAAATCCCAAGCGATGTAGGTAAGAATCCCCTCTTGGAATTTTCTATGATAAACATCTTTAACACTTTATCTATGTACGAGGATTGGGACAAACTAAGCAACCCCTTTGATTTGTCTCGATAGATCTTTATACCTAGTATATAAGTTTCTTCTCTCGTATCCTTCATGGAAAAATTCTTAGATAACCATATCTTAACATACTGGAGCATTGAAATGTCATTTCTAATAAGCAATATGTCATCCACATAAAGCAATAAAAAAACAACTACCCTTCCACTTATCTTTTATAAATACAAGGATCATCCACATTTTTGATAAAATTAAACTCTTTGATTGTTTCATCAAATTGTACGAGGATTGGGACAAACTAAGCAACCCCTTTGATTTGTCTCAATAGATCTTTATACCTAGTATATAAGTTGCTTCTCTCGTATCCTTCATGGAAAAATTCTTAGATAACCATATCTTAACAGACTGGAGCATTGAAATGTCATTTCTAATAAGCAATATGTCATCCACATAAAGCAATAAAAAAACAACTACACTCCCACTTATCTTTTTGTAAATACAAGGTTCATCCATATTTTTTATCTCTTTGATTGTTTCATCAAAACGGATGTTCCAACTCCGCGACGCTTCCATCAGTCCATAAATGGAGCTTTGCAACTTGCATACTTGATTAGGAAATTTTTTAGATTTAAAACCCTCAGGTTATGTCATATATACATCCTCTTACAAATGCCCATTGAGAAATGTTGTTTTGACATCCATTTGCCAAATTTCATATTCATGATATGCTACTATAGCCAATAAAATCCTTATGGATTTAAGCATTGCTACTGGATAAAAAGTTTCATGTCTGTAACCTTTTGCTACCAACCTTCCTTTGTACGTATGTACATTTCCATTTATGTCAGTTTTCCTCTTAAAAATCTATTTGCACTCAATAGGTACTATACCTTAAGGTGCATCCATCAAAGACCATACTTGGTTAGTGTACATGGATTCCATTTCAGATTTCATAGATTCTTGCCATTTTAAAGAATCGATGTCTAATATTGGTTCCTTAAAACCAATAGGTTCGTCATTCATAAGTGAAGCATCATCACTTCTTTTTTCAACATGTAGATCTAATCTAACAAGAGGATGACGTACCCTTCTAGATCATCGCAATGTTTCTTGAACCATTGTTTGAACATTTAATGTATCAACTTATGGAGTTGTCTACTGAAGTTACGCTTAGCATTGCTCCTATATCTAGAGTACCGTACACAATGGCTCCTACTAAATTGAAGGAGTTGAAGGTGCAGTTACAAGAGCTTCTGGATAAATTATCTGATGCAGTGTATCACCATGGGGAGTACCAATCCTATTTGTTAAGAAGAAGGATGGTACACTGTGGATGTGCATTGATTACAGGCAATTGAATAGAGTCATGGTGAAGAATAGGTATCCGTTGCCAAGGATTGATGATCTATTTGATCAGTTAAAAGATGCAAAAGTGTTTTCAAAGATAGATTTGCGATCAGAATATTATTAACTTTGGGTAAAGGATGTAGATGTACCGAAGATTGCGTTTAGAACCCGATATGGACATTATGAATTCTTGGTAACGCCATTCGAGTTAACTAATGCTCCAGCAGCATTTATGGATCTGATGAATAGAGTATTCAAGTCGTGCTTGGATCAGTTTGTAGTGGTGTTTATTGATGATATTTTGGTTTATTCTAAGAATGAACATGACCATACTGAGCATCTTCGAATTGTGTTACAAACTTTGTAGAAAAAATAGTTATATGCTAAGCTAAGCAAGTGTGATTTCTGCTTTAGGAGATATCTTTTCTAGGACATGTTGTCTCTTCTAAAGGAATTAGAGTTGATTCAAGTAAGATAGAAGCAATTGTTAATTGGAAGCCACCACGAAATATGACAGAAGTGAGAAGTTCTTTAGGTCTAGCTAGTTATTACCGTTGGTTTCTGAAAGGGTTCTCAGTGATAGCATCCCCTTTAACTAAACTGTTACAGATAGGAGAGAAGTATGAATGGTTTGATAGATGTCAGCATAGTTTTGATCAATTGAAAAGTATGCTTACTGAAGCTCCTATATTGGTTCAACCTACTTTTGGTAAGGAGTATGTTATGTATACTGATGCATCGAAAAATGATTTGGGTTGTGTTTTGATGCAGGATAGATAAGTAGTTGCTTATGCCTCTAAGTAACTAAAGTCTCATGAACAGAATTACCCTATACATGATCTGGAACTTGCAGCAACAGTGTTTACCTTAAAAATTTAGCGGCATTACTTATATGGTGAAAATTGTAGGATATTCACAGATCATAGAAGTTTGAAGTATCTCCTTACCCAAAAGGAACTCAATCTGAGACAACGATGTTGGTTGGAACTGTTTAAGGACTATGATTGTCTTGTGGATTATCATCTGGGTAAAGCTAATGTTATAGCTGATGCCTTGAGTTGGAAGGCCATTTCAGCATTATCACTTAAGCAAAGTGAATGGAAACTGGTGTCTGATGGAGCTTTGATAGCTCAATTGAATGTAAGCCCTACTTTGATACAAGATATTTGTAATGCTCATAGAACTGATGATAAGTTACAACAACTTATTTTGGCTACTCAGGAAGGTAAACAATCTGATTTTTCTGTGAAAGGAGATGGTGAATTGTATTATAAAGATCGTTTGTGTGTGCCAGCTAATGATGAACTGAAGCAAAAGTTGTTGTTTGATGCTTATAATACAGTATTTACTATGCATCCTGGTAGAAACAAGATGTATCAGGATTTGAAGTAGCATTACTGGTAGTCAGGTATGAAATGGGATGTTGAGGATTATGTAGATAAATGTCTAACGTGTTAGCAGGTTAAAGCTGAGCACCATGTTCCATTTGGTTTGTCACATCCTATTTCTATTCTTCAATGGAAATGGGATAACATTACTATAGACTTTATCACTAGACTTCCTCTCACTCAAAGGAAACATGATGTTGTATGGGTAATTGTGGATAAGTTCACCAAATCTGCTCATTTTTTGCCTGTTCATCCTGATTATTCTTTAGATAGGCTTGTAGATTTGTATGTTAATGAAATAGTGAGACTACATGGAGTACCATTGTCTATTATTTCTGATTGTGATGCTCGATTCACTTCGAGATTTTGGAAAATTTTACAAAAACAATTAGGTACTCAAGTTAAGTTTAGTACTACTTTCCATCCCCAAACAGATGGACAATCTGAATGGGTTATACAGATATTGGAAGACATGCTTGAGGTTGTGCGTTAGAGTTTCCAAGAAGTTGGGATAAGTATTTAGCTTCGATAGAGTTTGCTTACAATAATAGTTATCAGACTAGCATTGGCATGACGCCTTATGAAGCATTGTATGGTAGAAGGTGTAGAACTCTGATATGTTGGACTGAGTTGAGTGAAAATAAGATGATAGGGCCTGATATTGTAAAAGATACTGAAGAAAAGATTCGGATTATTCAACAAAGATTGAAAGCTGCCAGTAATAGGTAGAAGTCTTATGCTGATCTAAAAAAGTGAGATATTGAGTATTAAGTAGGTGATAAAGTGTTCATGAAAGTGTCACCATGGAAAAAGATACTTCGATTTGGTAAGAAGGGTAAACTTAGTCCATGTTATATTGGTCCTTATGAAATTCTCAAAAGAGTCGGACTAGTTTCTTATCAGTTGGCTCTTCCTAAAGAATTGGCTAAGTTACATAATGTGTTCCATGTTTCTATGTTAAGAAGATATCGGTCTGATGTGACTCATAAGATTTTCGTGCAAAAAATTCAGGTACAACTGGATTTGTAGTACGAAAAAGGGCCAATTTCTATCTTAGCCCGAGAAGTCAGGCAACTTAGGAATAAGCAAATTCCTTTAGTAAAAGTACTTTGGCAACATCATGGACTTGAGAAAGCAATATGAGAACCTAAAGAAACCAGGAAAGCTCAATGTCCGTAACTATTTAGATCAAGGATGAAATTTCTTAAGGAGGGAAGAATTATAACACCCCATATTAGGGGTTAGAATATTGAGAAATTTCAGTGCATTATATGCTTTGAATAATTGAGTATTCACTGATATGTGCTTGTGAATTTTTGGACTCATACAAAATAATTTTACATGCATTCATGACATTTTCGAGTAAAATGGATTTATAAAATTGTGAATTATGGATTATTGGTCGTAAACATTTATTTGGAGATTATTAGTAATATTTCAAAAATTTTGGGAAATTTTAGGAATTTTTCTGAAAATTTTAGGGTATTTTAGATTAGGAAAAATAGACAAAAGGCATTATGAAATGTGGCAGCCCTATATGCATAACATGTAGCACTTCTATGTGGATGACAAATGGCTCATATGCAATAGGGCCTTGTGTTAATGAATTAAGAAAACATGTAAGCACGTGGTTTTGAAAGGCAAAATTTTGTAGCTCTTTGTTGTTCTTCGATTTTTGCTTTGTTCTTCATTCAACACCAAAACCCTGTTCTTCACTGTCAAAGCTGGGATTTTGCTGAAGAAACAAGTATTTTGTGTTATAGTTTTCTGGATACCTTGTAACTGAATTTGATGTTATTGTAGCACTAGAAATGAGTATATGTATGAATGGATAGCTTCGGTGATGCCCAGGATGTATTATATAAACTTGGTGTGAATTAAAAAATGTGCAGATGATGTATTTAAGATTGTGAGAATTGAAGTTTATTGTGATGTAATTAAGTGCAGAAAATTGTGGTATAGAATTGTGTGGCTATAGGTTTTACATTGGTTGTGGTTTGAAAATAAAGTTACAACAGTAAGAGAAAGTTGTAGATGGTGAAATACGGGTGAGATTCGATTTTTAGTGGATTGATTGATGAATTTATGATGGAAATGTGACTGTGCTGAAGTACGATAACTGGGATGATTTTTACTGAACATACTTTGGTAATTAGACTATATCTTGACTTGTAAACCTCAGAACGAGATGATTACTAATTTTGATTAAACTAGAGACTAAGAATACTGATTGTCTGAAGATATTGAATTCTAATTCTGCCTTTAAGAATTTAAGAATCTGATTGGAAGTTGAGATAAGAATTCTATTGAAGCTTAAGTACAGTCTAAGATCTTTTGAGTATAACTTTCAGTATACAAAACCAAATGGAATGGTCTTGGTTTCATTAGAAACTTAAGACATGGGAGAACAACTTTCTAGAAGGAAGTGTTATTAAATTACCTCAATTTCCTTATGTGAATAATTCAATAAAGTGGACCCAAAAGTTGGTTATTAGATAAATCTGGTTTAATCAATTGAGTATGGTTTCACATGATTGATAATGTGACTAGATTAAGAATAAGAAACCCAAAATTTGTCATGAACACGCATCATATATGTCCAGTATACATGAATGTGCATAAATGATTTCATAATCATTCACAATAGTGATATGTGTTTATGTTAAATGTTATGGAGGAACGCATAGAGCGATCACTTCCAGATCTTGCTGGGACTTCGAGGAAATAAGCAAAAAGGGAGCTTTTGTAAGTAATTTAGATGGTCAATTTTTGTAAGTAATTTAGTAAGTAATTTTTTATAGTTTTGCTTTGACTGTTTTGTTTGCTATTGATTTGGATCATTGAATGATTTGCAAAGCTGTAAGAATGTGATATGTTTAAATACATGACATGAAAACATTGATTGATATATGAATTGAATTTTAGACATTTTTGTTTTTGAATATGTTTAGTCCTAATTGTGAGTAAAAAGGCATGTATAAAACGATCATTGTTCGTTTCGATGAATTGTTAATGCATACTTATGTTATATTATGATTATGTATAATTAGTTGTCAGTTTATGTATAGATTAGTTATTACTCACTATGCTATATGCTTAGCATGGTGGATTTGCCCCGTCTAGGTTTAGAGCAAAGATTATATAGACTAGGACGCGTCAATTGCAATGGTCAATGTAGTCTGAGTCTTGTCTTGATAAAAATGTACTTTGAGTTTATTTTGGCTTGTATATAAAGTGTATGACTCTGAATTTGTGACTTTTTGTAATAACTATGTTTCAGGTTGGTTTCAATTTTTGGAACAAATTTGTATTAAGTTCAAGTGATATATGTATGTATGTTTTGAACAAGTTTGGAATGATATGTAATGTATGTTTGGCATATTTTGAAAAGCTTCTACATCGATCTATTGTTTGTTTCTATTTGTGAGTCCGATGTGGCACTCCCGTATCCTCCCAGGGGGTATTGAGGCGTCACATAAAATGAATTACTTAATTATATAAAGTTGAAATTTTTAATTGAATGGTTTAGATATTGTTATTGAAATTTAATATTAATTGTAGAAGTTTGATATTTAACCTAAATTAATTATATACTAGTAACAAATATAATAATTAAAGATAAAAACATGAATACTTTGATTAATAAATTATTGTAACATATACAAATTATCTAATATGTTTAGAAGAAAATTATTATTATATTAAAAAAGATGTGCGTAAGGATTCATACATAAAAAATAAAGAGAACTTAATCATTTCAGATAGCATTAATGAAATAACTCATTGACAAAATTTATATATTTCAAACAAGTTTCGGTTGGTGCAAGCCATTAACATTATAAATGCAAGAAGTTCAATTCAAAGGTTTAAACCACATACCAATACCCAAATTAAACTAAGTACACAAAAACCTAGTAAATAATTAAACTCACTTACCTTAACCGACACGCAGAAGAAGTCATTGAAGCATTTTAAGGAAGAAGATGACAGAGCTAGAGTGAGCTGACGACCAAAGAAGATAACCAAAAAAAGCAAAGAAGACAATGAATTCCAAACCAGTACACAAATTGATATAAATTCATGTTCAGAAGTCTTAGTTATAGTATTTGATTGTTGCTATGTCATGCAAAAAAATCCAGTTATTTGCCTTTTAAAACATTAAAAGAATGATAAAGTTCTCTTTTCAATGAAGTAAACAGATGCAAAATGACTATGCTACAAAATATAGAAATATATACAAATTCAACTAAAATGTGTGGAAAATCATTGTTGACATTGTCAACAAGCAAAAGAAATGAATGTCAAAAATGAATACCTGCTGAAGTTCTCTTCAATCTCCCGGAAAATAGAAATACTGCCAACAAATGAGTTCCTACAACCAAGCAATAATCAATAAGATCTTATCTGGTAAAATTAAGTATTTGAAAGAGATCTTAAATCAGCTGGATAAACTTACAAATATTACTTTTACATATTTTTCACTCAATTGCTTTAAATAACATCTTAACAATCTGAAGGCAACAATATATACATCCGTAACGTACTTATTACTGAATAAACAACACAAGAAATGAAAACTTGCGGGCATGGAGGAACCTGAAACTTTCAATATGAAGTATAATCACGCAAGGCCAACAAACACAAGGAAAAAATATATAATCTAAGCGTTAATAACGTTTTATGGATTCCCATAAAAACAGACAAAAAAACTCTTATATAGAACTCCAGAAATGAGAACATTTACCTTTGATTGTAATATGTCAAAAAAATATTACGGTATTTAATCTAATAAGATGGAGAAGGAACTTGGAGAGAGAGAAGAGAGTTTGTTATATTTTCCATAAATATAATATTACAATAAATGGATTTTATGATTACTTATTTGTTGAAACTAACTAAAAGAATTGCCATATCCTTTTAAAGAAAAGGATTGCTTTCATATGCCTAGTTGACTCTTAAGCAATCAATTGCTTTTGGTGCAAGAGAGTGGCTGCTATAACTCACACAATTTATCTTTTCTCTTTTATGAAATTAAAAAGAATAGCTTTATGTTGCTTTCTTCTATATTAATGTGTGACAAATGCTAACATCATGTGGATAGACATGTACATACGACATTGGAATAAAAGATTACCAAAATCATAAGAATTAATAAATTGCATAGCTATAATAATTAATCAGCTAATGGTGATTAGTGAGCTATTGTTCTCATTAGAGGTTGAAGACTTCAGTCTGCAAGCATATACATATAGGAAAAGTTTTGATGAACTATCACTTAGTAGTTATTAATAATCATCATTATCATAAATGACTAGTAAAAAATTATTTTAATAATACTAGAATTTTTATTACCAAATAATTATTATTAATAATAATCAAAACAATAATAATCAATTAGTTGAGTCCATACATATATTGGTGTAGGGGGAGTTTGAAAGCAACATTGTCGATAATCATTGTATATCTAACGTACATTGTTATCTAATTAAGGTGATTAATTTTGGTTCTAATTTAGATAAGTTGTTTGTTATGAAAACAAGTACATCAAGTTTTAGTGCTTCTTGACTCTTTTAATTCAGATAAGGGTTTATATCAAGATATGCATACTTTTAACTGCACTACCATTTTTAAGTGAATAAAGAGTGTCAATTATCTAAGTTAAGTTATTTGTTGAAACTAACTAAAAGAACTGCCATATCCTTTTAAAGAAAAAGTTTGCTTTCATATATATGCCTAGATGACTCTTAAGCAATCAATTGCTTTCGGTGCAAGAGAGTGGCTGCTATATCAATTGCTTTCGGTCCAACGACTATCAACTTGACATTTGTATATATAGTAAATCATGCCTTTTAAAGAAACACACTTTGGAAATACATATGAATTAACTCTTATGAGATTTCCTCTTTGATGATCCTAAGTTATTTCAATAATACTATATATATACTGACAATATTTTGAGGAATGGGATGCATGCTACAAGCACTTAAGTTTTAAGTTTAAGGATTATATGTCACAAATAAAGTTTATTAACCTTAATTGTAGTTTAAATCACTATATATGGTCTAACAAGCACAGTGGCAAATGGCTAATTAGAATGAAACTATATAGAGCATTAATCAATACCTAATGGATGATTGAATTTTCTTTTAATGATGCTTACTTTGGAAACTATATTTCTTTTTATCACTCTATAATTGAAATCCATAACCTACGCATTCACAAGATCATAAACTCTTTATTTAGATTTAATAAATATGTGATTAGTCTAGCAAGATTTGAGGAAGTAGTTGCCAAACCAAACCAAACCAAACCAAGATATAGACTCCATTTTATATCAAGATGGGAGCATAATTTGGAAGCAAGAGGAGATCAATCAAAAAGATCTAAGATAATTTTAAATACTAATGTTTTTTATCTATATTATTTTATGGAGTTAAAGGATGCAATGTACATAGTCATGAAGGTAAAAAGACAACTTTAAAAAAACAAATTATGGAGTAAAGAGGATGACAAAGCTCTAAAGATAAAGCATGAAACATTCACACCACTAGTGAAAACATTAAGCTGAGAAAAAGTTAAAACCGATTCCACTTCAATAACTAAGAATTGAGATGAAAACCGATTCCCCTCCAGCAATCATCCATTATCTTATCCATTATCCATGATCATATCTTCATAAGATGGAAAGTGGAGTTTACATTAGATTAAAACAAAATGTGAGTCAAGGCAAGTTAATTTAAAGACAGACCAGGGTATAAAATATGTAGAGACTTAATAAACTTTGGTTAATAACAGCAGAGTATATAGGGTATACTATACAACTCAAAAGACCATTCTCTAAGTATGCTTCGAATAGAATTCATCAAAAGTGTTATTACACAATAAAAGAGAGAGAGAGAGGAAAACAAAATGCAGAAAGCAACATTCATCAATCCTTAAAACGTTACACAGAAAGTTAATATAAAAAATAAACTCACAACATCAATCCTTCAAATATCATGAGAAACGAACCCTCATTAAACTTAAAAACATGCATACTTGATTTCAAGACCAAAATGTTCTCATCAACATGGCATCGTACACCCAATAACCACAAAATAGGTACGTGTAAGTAGAAATCAAAATAAAGGAGAGGAATGCGAATAACTTCGACTTACTTGATCCCACCCTTACAACAAGAAAGGTGAAAAAGGCGACGATGAGCAACAGCGAGGAGAAAACAACAAGCTATGGCAAAGGGAAGATAAGCGACAATGAGGGAGAAGAAGATGGTTCGAAAACACAGAGGAGAAATCAAGGGGGGAAAGCTCAGATAGGTTTATCCCCGATCGAAAATGATGTCATTTGATTTTTAAAACTATTAATATAAAGATAATGACGGAGTGGCCAAACCGTCAAAAATTCACCGATGGGATACATCCCTGTCAGTAACCCCCAATGCTTTAACATAAATTTATCGACGGAGCAATTATATCATCCAAAATTCACCTACAAATCTATGTTCCGTCAGTAAACCCAGACGGTAGTTTATTACAGTAAGCGTTCCCACCTAATTTACCGATAACTATGACTTTTTGTTGCTATATTTCATCGGCAAATTTGTAGGGATATTTTCCCTCCACCTTTTACCAAAGGAAATTTTGTCTATCACAAAATGAAAATTTTCACGACAACATTACCGACAGATATTGATTTTCTGTCTCTAATTACCTACGGTATTTGTTCCATCGGTAATTTCCCATCGGTATTTAATCATTTGTTTATAATGTTAAATGTAAAATTGTCACATTTGAAACATTTTTAAAGTTCTTAGAATATTACTGTCTTATAATGCATAAAAGTTTCAAATCACAATAATTTATAAAATTGCCTATACTAAAATTCACTTGGTAAGCTAATAAATAAATTCAACATAATGAAATTTAACAATTAATATTTTTTTGATAATCAAGTAATATATATATATATTCAAAAGAAGATGTGCAACCTTGTCAAGGTTCAAATTAAACTAAATTACATAAGCAATGAAGAATAAACTTCATGATTACAGGGATTTTGGAAAATCAACACACTACCATCTTTCCTTTAACTTTTCTGTTAGTTGTCTAGCTGCCATTAAAAGTCTACACTGCGTGTATATTTGGTGGAAAAGTGTCTCTTTGTTTCTTTCCTTCTTCTTGAAGATTCCAAAGTTCCTTTCTTGTCATACGTAATATACCATAGTTGAGAAGCTGATATTGACTACTTTGTAGTGTGCTTTGTTTGCCATTTTAAGGCTTTCGATCCAGTGAATCATCTCATTCCATAAGCTGGTTGTTTTCCAAATACCAAAGTAGCTTATTCATTTTGTTCCATATGTATGATCAATATTGGCATTTTACTAGCAGACAGTCTTGTGTTTCCTGATGATGGTGACAGATTTCACACTCCAAAGAAGTTATTAGTGTTAGTTTATACCCTACAACCAATCGCTTTGATTGTAGTTTAGTGACAAATTATTTAAAGGAACTATTTATCTTGTACATGTTTAGATGTATATGATAAAGTCCATGGGATAATTGTACATTGCTAATGAAATTATAATAAGATTATAATTGTGAGATTCATAATGCATTTATGTATTATTCTTAAATGTTCTAGTCATTGTTCTATTAAGATTGGACATTAATAGAACATAATAAGACTAGCACATGTTTTGTTTTTCCTTATAAAGGAAGTAATCTCATCGGCTAAATAGAGATACTTAAACAAAAGTGTGGGTACTTGTTAGAGAATAAGTTTACTGAACAGACCCGATATGAGAAATCCATTTGAAACATTACTTATATATCTATGGAATTCTCCTTGTGATGATAGTATATGTGATCCTTTGACTTGAGGTCATCAAAGTTATCTTGTACGGGGATTGCTATATTTTGATACTAATTATGATCTATTTAATCATAAGTCTTTTAATCAATAGTCATTGGATGTAACATGAATTATATGGAGATAATTGAGTGATCAAGATATCATTCATCACCCTAAAGTAATTAGGGAGAATGTTTCGTTGTTATCGATTAGTATTAATTCAAGAAATCCTTGGCCAAGGTGAAATGATGCTTTGTAAATAGTTTACAAATGCCTTTAATTGAATCGATAGCTAATGGGGAAGAACTAATATGATTAAACTCAAAATAGAGTAGACATTAATTTCATCCTCTATATCTAATCGGAACATTGTATGATGAAATGATTGAATTATATGAAAAAATTATACATGAAAAGGTTTTTTTTGTTAAATCAGTAAACTATATTAATAAGTAAAGTTATGTACAGGCTAGAGATCACCCATGAAGCTCATCTCTTTTCTAAACCAGAAATGGAAAAATCTACGTTAGAGCATGAGGAAACCTACAAATGTTTCCTATTACCAAAAGAAACCACAATATCAAGCCTAGATCAATCTACCCACTAAGATGATCTTATGGCAAGAGATCATCTTACCATTAACACAGCCATATCATACAACATTCTCAAGCTAGAAAATTAAAATAGAGGTCTTCTTCTACCAAGCCATAACTTCAAGCCTTCAGCTCATAGGTAGTAGAATCTTAGCTTTGCTCATCAATCAATGAGAGATCTTCTTTGTTAATCAATCAACAGAAATGTTAGTTAAAACTACTTTGGCATTCTTAAATATTTGGGTGGTTATGATGCGTTACTAGACGGCAATCTTGACCTATGATTATAAATTGTTCAATTGGAGAATTAAATATAAATTAAAACTATCTAATTTTAATTATAGATTTTATAATCATTGTCAACATATCTGGGAACTCAATGGATCTCACATATAGAATGAGTTGAAGAGAGTAAAGTTAATTTAATCAAGTTGGACTTGATTGTAAAGTTTGAGAATTTTTATGATTAAATATGATATATTTAATAAATAAGGATCAATATGAGATATTGAATCTTATATGGGCATACTTGGTATTTAATTAGAATTATTTGTAATTCTAATTAAAGATTAATTAAAATTAGAATTTAATTTCAATTAAATTACTAAAACATCCAAAGCTTATTATAATTAGCTTAAGCTCTATGGAGCTAGTACTTCTTGCTTAACACTCTTTATAAGGCGTTGTATTGGTTGGACGTTAATTAATAGAACGGAATGGAGTGGAACAGAACAATTTATAATGGAATGGAATGTAATATAGTGAAAAGTTGTTTGGGAGAGATAGAATGGTTCATAATGTAATGTAGTGAAATGTTATTTGAAAGATGGATATAATGAAATGTAATGTATAATGAATGACTATTATACCCCTTATATTAAAATGGTTATTGCAGGAGGTTTAATATTTTATTATTATTTATATAAAAATATTATTGTTAATTATTTAATATAGTTTATTTTATTTTATGTGATTTATATTTAAACATAATTTATTTATATTTTTATTTATATAAAAATATAAACAAACAATTAAAGAATAATTTTTTATATATTTTCTATTTTCATTAATAAAAAAGTTTATCAAAATTTTATTATTAATTATATAAAATATTATTATTAATTATTTAATTTATGTTATTCTATTCTATGTGATTTATATATAAAAATAATTTATTTATATTTTTATTTATATAGGCATATATATAAACAATTAAAGAATAAATTTTTAATATATTTTCTATTTTCATTAATAAAAATCTTATTTATTTATTTTTATTAATTATATACAATTTATTATTAATTATATAAAATATTATTATTAATTATT
>JAOSBK010039187.1:0-21370 GCA_027568895.1 Erythroxylum shatona | reverse complement strand
AGATAAAACCAAACTCTTTTGTTTTATTAATAATAAATATTTTCATTACAAAACTGTAACTGAAGAAGATAAAGTTATATGTAAATACACTTGCTTTCTAGGGCACTATATTTACATAACTCCAACATAGAATTCATATAATGTAATCCTAGGAACTTTAACTAGAAAGATTCTAGTTAACCATCCTATGGATGAGATATTAATAGTCTTGAGAGAGTTATTAACATAAATTTTCACAATCTAATTGTCAATAAAATAAGTGTATAATAAAATTTTAATTATTTAATGGTTCATTAGGGGATTCATCACCTAGACACTAATCATTGATTTTGAGTTTTTTAAGCTATTTCCTTTGTTCTTTGTTCATTACTGTTTCCTATTCCAGTTTAATTTTTTAAGTTTTATTTTCTTTATTAATCATAAAATCCAATTCGTAGGCTAGATAATAAGAGAAAGGTAATTACTAGTAATCATTATCTTTGTAGGATCGACCTATACTTATCTATGCTAGCTATAGCTACGTTGTGCACTTGTGGTAAATCAAATATTGATAACATAAAAATTACCAATGAATTTTTTGACACCATTGTTAGGGAAGGTAATATTAGGAACACCTAGATGTTATTACTCTAGCCATTATTTTTTGTATTTATTTATTTTTTATTTTTGGATTATTCATTTAATCATATTTTGAACTTCTTTACCTTGACTATGAGTTTGTAAGCTATGATATCTCATCACAATATGCAACATTTCCATATACGAGAGAGAGGTTTCCTTGTATGTTTTCAAAGGTTCAATCAATATTCATGCCGTGTTGTCACATTCATAGGAGTAATCATTATAATAATGAATGTCAAAATTTGACCTATAGTGACCGAGCATATACAACCAACCTCAAGGTGATCCATACAAGAATAGTTATAATTTAGAGTAGAGCACCTCTTACGCTTATAGATGAAATAACTGCACTTCGGCTGAACATTTACCACACAAGCACCTCAAGTTAAGGAGTCACTTTGAAAGAAATGATACCTAATTTTATTAGTGAGTTAAACATTAGGCATTAGAGAGCAGAGGCTCGTATACTTAATATTGTGAATCGGGTTAACTAGATGGAAAAGATATTATCTGATGAAATGCAAACGAGTTTGCCTAGTATAATTGAAATAGATCCTAAAGAACATGGAATGGCAACCACACTTAGGAGTGAAAAAGAGCTTCTAGAAGAAGAAGAAGAAAGTATTGCATATAAAATAATGGAACTCCTTGCAAAATAAAAGCTAATCGATGAGAGCTTAAAGAAAGATTTTCTTCACCTAGATATCTTGAGCATAACATATAATACTATTTGAGCTTATCAACACAACAAAGTGAAGAAAAGACAAAGGTTTGCTTTATGCATGAAGTGGCATTCTAACAAGATAAGGTGGTAGCTACTACTATTGTAGAAAAGGATGAAGAGATAAATGAAGAAAATAAAGAAGAAGTATCCTTCCAAGATGAGGAGGTAACTACTACTGTTGTACAAAAGAACGAAGAGATAAATGAAGAAAATAAAGAAGAAGTATCCTTCCAGGAAGAAGAAGTTGACAAATGGAAGGAGATAATTGAAGAAGACAATCCAGAAACCTTTGTCCAGGAAGAGAAAGAAGAAAAGTGGGAAAAAGTAGTTGAGGAAGAATTGGAGAAGGAACCAAATAATAAAACTACTAATGAAGCATTTGTAACCACCTTGTATGTATGGTTCCCACTTCCTCCAAGACAAACTATTTAAGCCAATTGAGGATTCAAGGAGTTTTTCTATCCCTAATTTTATTAACAGTTTATCATTGAAAAGGCCATTAGTAGAGTCCATTATTGTTATTAATCTAATAAATTATGCCCTTATTATTATCTTGCAATAGGTGCCTTACTTACAGGCTACAAAACCCATGTGAAGAAATCGGTGGAAGCAAGCCATTAATCATAGACCTAGGATGAGGGTAAAAATGTAGGGTACATTAAGCTAACAATGTTAAAATCAACATTAAGCATCTTAACAAGATTGTGAATAATTATGGTGTTAGGTTATGCATGTAAATTTTACTAACTCTAAAAGTGAAAAATTTTTAAGTTTTGTTCATATATTATTAAAGTTGCACACATTGCAAATAGTTACATGCTATCAATACATGTTGATGTAAACTTACACGTTTTGATACACATCTATGTAACTAACCATGTAAGTCCCAAAAAAGGTTGAAATTTTATGACTTACATGATCAATTGGAGATTTTTAAGAAGAATTATGGACTTACATAGCTAGCTATAAGGGCTTCAAAATCCCTAACTCTTCCGTCTTCTCACACTTTTCTCTCTAGTTACTCACTCCCATCGTCGCCTCTCATTCTACCACCCCAATCCTTACATTTTTGTACCAAATTAACAACACCCAAGTAAGTTTTCTTGTGTTTTTCACTTATTTATGCATGATTTATTGGATGGCTTCCATTATTTGCAAATTTTAATTCAAAAACATTAATTTATGATTTAGGGATATTGGGAGAGTTTGTTTGATTTTATGCTCAATTGTGGTTTAATAGTTTATTTAATCCATAACTAATTGATTTAATGATTTTTTATTTTTGTATGTGTTTACCTTTTAGTTTCATCAATTTTGCGTAATTTCTAGATTAGGGGTTTTAATTCCAATTTTAGGGTTAAATTTATAATTTGACAATTATGATAGTTTTAGTTGTTGACCAAAAAAATTGTAATTTTGATTTTGTGATCGATTAAGTTGTTAGTTTAATTTATAATTATTTTATTTTATTTTATTTTATTTTATATGTATTTCTATATCTGTGATAATTTATTTTTTATTTTTATGTGTTTTAATTTTCGTTGTTATTATGTTCACTAAATTATGGGGAAAAGAGTAGTTACGTAATTAATCTATAATTTCTCACACTTGTTTTAATTTTTAGGCAAAATGATAAGACTACGGTGAGAAAAGGAGATCCTAAGGAAGCAATAACAAGGAGAAGGTTCCTCAACCACAACCTAGCCCCTAGAGCAGTCATAAGTGTTATTGTTTACTGTCAGGGCCTAAGAGGAACAATACCAGTGGCTTAAGGATAAAAAGTTTGCTACTAGTTGATTCATCGACAAGGAAGTGTTGGAGCAAGTTGGTTTAGCCTAGCAAGTTTGAGACCTCCTTAACGTTGGCATGTGGTTTTGACTCTTTGAGACCATAGAGCCATCTTATTGGGAGCTTATGCTCAAAGTACTCTCCACATTCTTCATGGAGAAAGGAGGCTACATTTGGGATTGTCCTTATATAATCCAGTTTCGAATCATGGAAGATGTGTTCGTAATGAACTATTCAGAATTTTCCATCAAAATGGGCATTTACAATCAGGAGTTCCTGGGGATGTTAGAGTATATTGAACTACGGACAAACTTGCTGTGTGGATTGTCTCGTCAACACTTTTAGCTTATGATCAGTAAGGAAGAAGGTTATGACCCAATTAAATTCAAGGTGTTTACACTGCAACATCCCATACTTAGGTATATTTATGGCATTTTGACTCGCTCACTAAATGGTCAGGCTGACAGTCAGGGAGTCATTAGGGATCTAGACATGTTTTACTTATAGTGTATGTGTAACATCCCATCCCTATATCAAGGGTTAGAACCTAAGATTTCTGTAATAGAGAAAATAGAAATGAGAGAGTTAGGAAATTTTTTTTTGCCTTTCATGCTCAGCAAAATGTCAACATACATGCATGTGGAGTTGAATTTTTGCACACATGAAAATAATTGTTTATGCACTCATTAACATTCCGGGTATAATTATATTGTAATGGGATTAGTTGAAAATTAGTGGATTCGATGTTAAATAATTTTAGATGGTGGATTGAGAATTTAGAATGGTATACAGCTATATTAAATGGATTTTTGGATAGTGAATGATAAAAATTTACATTAGTAGAATGAAGAAGAGAAGCTAGAAAGTTTAGCACCGATATGAAACTTCCTATATTAAAATATATTGATCTAGGCTGTTTTTGACAAAAGTGTCTTCAAGAAAGTTGCATATCTTTCTTTTAGGTTTCCATTGATATAAAGTTTACAATTTTTGGAGTTCTGTATCAAAAGTATGGAAGCTGGAAGTTGGGTATGTGACATTGGGGTTAAAGGCAAAATTTGTGTAAAATGAACACGACGTTGACTTTTGGATTTTAGGTGGAAATGCACAACGATGACATTGAGGTATAGTGAAAAATGCATTATTTTGATTATATTGGGTTTGCATTGTTGTGCATAAGCACGACGGTGATTTTGGAGATGAAGGGCAAATTGCACCGTCGTGTTTAAGCATGATTATGCATTTGAGGTTGGTTTAAGTAATTTGCTTCCGCCCTACCTTTGACTCGAGTTTTAAGTAGCAAAGTGGTATCAGAGCTCAGATATGGGCCTGAGGCTTAGCCCTACGTCTCGTGTTCGAGTCCTAGCACAACCACTGGTTCCAAACTAGCCTGTGAAGCAGCAAAGCATAGTGGGTTTAAGTAATTTGGTTCCACCCTACCTTCAACTCGAGTTTTGGGTAGCAAAGACATTGATCAAAGAAATGTATGTTAGAGATGAATGGTTAGATGAATTACTCATCAAAAATCATGCTCGCAATAAATAAGCTCATGATAGTCAAAAGACAAATCGATACAACATTATGCAAGACACTAGTAGACTCGTCGAATCTATCAAAGAATTTAAAGTTATTATTACTCAAACAAGACAATTTTATATTAGTCTTATGAAAAATCTAATTGATTAGTTTGTATCTCTTTTCCTGTAAGAAAAGAATCAATAAAGTGAATATGACTTATTTTGAGACTAAAGTTATGCTTAAAAAATTAATTAAAAATTGTTATGAAATAGAAGTAGATCACATAAATTGGATTAAAAATTTTGAGGAATATCTAGTAATTTCAAAGGCAAAATAAAAATTATCAACTTGAAATTGAAGTAACTCAGATGATTTAGCTCTCTAAACATATCTTAGAAAATAATATCAAAAATTGCAAAGAATTTAGAAAAGAAATTAATTTTCTTATAGATTAAGAATCCTGCATCATCTCATTATCCAATTACTATGTTTATCTATTATTTATGCTTTACCAATTATGCTTTTCATTTTCGTTACCTCTTTACTTTCTATCCAAATAGATATGTTCCTTTTCTTTGAGTAGTATTTCATTATGGATTAAATAATGACTTATTACAAATATTATATAAAGCCTGGCTAGACATTCAAGAAGGTATTATTCAAGAATTATTAGAACAAGCTGAACAACATATTTTAGATATTTATGGTTTAGATAAACCTCAATCTAAATAAATCCCAATTATCAAATAATTAATTATACAATGGCTACATATCCTATTTGTAGACAATTATTAAATCATATATAATTTATAAAACAACTTAGAAACCAACATTATAATGAATATAGATACTATGAAAATCGATATGCTGATTTGATTTTTGCAAACATTAATCCTAGAGCACTTATTCCTTACAAAGAAAGTTTAGATTTAACATATAATCTTTATCAATTTTATTCAACAGAAGTATCTTCTTTTCAAAACACATTATCATGACATCAAACTACTACTCATTATCATCAGTAAATGGAAGATTCTTCATTAAACAATCAAAAGGATTTAACTATCTTAGATGTAGATAATTTAGAATTAACAAAATCATTACGAACATTCCATATTAATACCCTTTTATCTAATGATAAATAAAAACAAATAGCTAAGACACAGTTAAATTTAAAATCAGGACAAGATATCCAATCTTCATTATTCACAAAATCTTAAAAATATTATTTATTTTGGTAAAATGGTTCACAAAGCAACTATTTGAATGGATCAATGTAATGGACATATTAGAATTAGTTTAATTGACCAAGAACAAATTACGAAACAATTACAAAATATACCTGAACATAAATGACTAAAAATTGGATATATTCATCTATCATCTATACAAATTTTATTAAAATCTACCTTTCAGGAAGGAATCGATTCCCCTATAAAAATGGCAATCATTGATGAACGAATGAAAAATTTTAATGATCAAATGATTGGTATGATGAATGGAAATTTAACCTATGGAAAAATTAACTTTATTACCCAATTAAAATTAGGCATTCCATTAAAATCTCCAAATTTAGATGATACAACAACAATTGCATATAAATTTTATAAAGAATATCTAATGACTCATGGACAATATCCCTTTTCAGTCACTTATCAAATTAGTTATGTGTTGTCCAATTCTCATCCTAGTATTGAATTTAAAAATACAGACAAAATATACCTCGATCAATTGTTCAATGATGTAGCTAAAGTAGGAACCAATTTTTGAACGAAATTAAGACCCATACCAGCTATTCAATATCCCGTTTCAATTAGTCCAACTTTACCAAGAAGACATTATTTTTCAAATCAACCCACTTCTTCTAATTGTCCTCCTTTAATTAGATCACAATCAGTAAGATTAACCCGACCTCTACCAATTATGCTTTTCATTATCCAATTACTGGATTAATATTAGAATGGTCAAACAAAATCCAATTATTACTTCAAATTGATAAACCTTTTGGTGATGTTATAAATAAAGAATCATTATGGAATTTTATCACATATTAGACCACAGGAATAGTCCAACGTTTTTTATTAGATAATGCAGATGCTTTAAAAAATACACCTCATTATCAAAATACAACTAATGATATTCAAACCTTCCATGTAGTAGCCACAGAAATCTAAAAAGACTTCAATGGTAAGGATATTATTACACATAAAAACGAAGTAGCTAGTACAAATAGATTAAAAGCTTTATGGCATTTAAATAATTTGCGCATTTGTGATATATGTTATTTAGACAATTATATTTGTGAATTTAAACAATATTATTATAAACAATCAAGAAATGTATATTCATATCTTTATACAAAATTACCATATCCAATGAATCAAAAGGTTGAAGCCAAATTTCAAGAAAGACGTGAAAATTTCATTATTGCTTACAATTTATGTGGTGCTATACTCACTACACAAGAAGTATTAGCTGAACGATGTTTTGAAACAAAATTACAACAAACATTAAAACATAAAGATATTCAACTATGTTGTGAAAAAAATGCAGAAGTACCATAGCAATATGGTTGTGAAACTTCAATAAAGAGAAAAACATAGATATAAGCATAGATATCGATTAAAACCATATAAGTCATATAATCGTTATCCTTCAATATATTATAAACAATGACCTTTTAAACCTTATAGAAAACAATTTAGATGTCGAAATATAGACCATTTAAACCTAAAAGACAAGATTGTACACAAAAGAAATAAACATGTAGATGTTGGTTATGCAAAGAAGAAGGTCATTATGCAAATAAATATCCTAATAGAAAAAAATAAACAATATAACGAAAACACAATATCTTATATCCAGCATTTCATAAACAATTAAAACCAATTGAATCTAATTATAGTACAGATTCTACAATCTCTTCAACCTATTATTATGAATCACAAACTGAATTCGAAGAATCAACAATTGAATCCCAATACGACTTTTATTCAAGTAGTAATTCAGAATAAAAGAGTCAATGCATATATAGATACCGGAGCAACAATTTGTATTACTTCAAAACATTTATTACCAACTTGGAAACAATTAGAAAAACCTTTACAAATTAGAATAGCAGATGGAAGTTTTAAATTTATTTGGTATGTAAGTTATTATATTAATTTACTTACAGAAAAATTCATCAATTTCCTAATCAATTAGTAAATAAAACCCAGATACAACAACTTCTTGGTATTTTAAATTATGTTTCTGATCAAGGCTTTCTGAAGGATTTAGCTAAAGAAAGAAAAATATTGCAACTTAAATGTAGTTCAAAAACACAATGGAATTAGACGAGTGACGAAACTCAAGCAGTACAAAAATTAAAGGAATTATGTAAACAACTACCTATTTTATATAATTATCTCCCAATGGCTTCGTTATTGCTACAGATTGATGCCAGTATAGACACATGGACAGGACGCCTTTTGGCACAACCACCCAATCAAAAGAAGTATTTCCTTTGCAAGTATATAAATGGGACATTTAATCCCACTGAACTCAAATATCCAATACATGAAAAGGAAACATTAGCCTGTCTCTAAACTTTGAGAAAATGGCACATTGATCTATTATCGGTTGAATTTACCATTCAAACTGATTCCAAGTATTTATGTGGATTCATTAGATATAATATCAAAACAAATTATAATTAAGGTAGTCTTATCAGACGACAACTTGAATTAAATCAGTACCAATGTACAATTCAGTATATCAAGTCTACTCATAATTTTCTTGCAGATATTTTAACGAGAGAATGGAAGCCGCTATAGCTAGTTTAAAGGATGCATTGAAAATGAAGGAATCAGAGCTCATAGAATTATAACACCAAATTGGCATTATTACAAAAGATATTAACCAACTTCGAACCACCAAAATCAGCAAATCTGTCTCCTCCCTCAATAATCATTATTAGTACAGCTACAACTATTCCACTGACTACAAATCAATCTTCCAAACCCATAGGTTGTCAACCATCCAAATCTTCTAAAATTCCTTTAGTTACACCCCAACAGATTACTCAAACCTCTTCATTATCCCAAAGGAAACAAGATTATAAGGAATCTAAAGTATATGTTATTTATAATGGATCTATGTTAGGCATCTATGACGAACGGCATCAAATAGCAACATATATTACTGACAAAAAGGGTATTTTACATAATAGCTTTGCATCAAGGGCTGAAGCTCAAAAAGCTTTAGCTGAATTTAGAAATCCTTCACTCAAGCCATAACATAAATAAGTCCTTGAATCACCAAACCCCAATCCACAAATGCAAGTTCCTAGAAATCCTGTTGATTTAGATAAAATTAATGTAGTTCCTTCCAAAGCACTACAAGAAGAAGCACGCAAACTTACATCGGAGATGTTTTGTAATTGTTTTGAAGAATTAAATCAATAGAATGAAGGAATGAAGATATTTCAATATTATCCACAGAACCAAAGGACATTATCTTTCCTGGTGCTAACCCTTTAATCACTTATCTATTTTTCCAAAGTGGTATCAGAGCTCATAGAATTACAACACCAAATTGATGTTATTACAAAAGATATTAACGAACTTCGAACTTATATGATCTACTTCTATTTCATAAAAATTTTTAATTAATTTTTTAAGCATGGATTTAGTCTCAAAATAAGTCATATTTACTTTATTGATTCTTTTCTTACAAGAAAAGAGATACAAACTAATCAATTAGATTTTTCATAAGACTAATATAAAATTGCCTAGTTTGAGCAATAATAACTTTAAGTTTTTTGATAGATTCGATCAGTCTACTAGTGTCTTGCATAATGTTGTATCGACTTGCCTCTTGACTGTCATGAGCTTGTTTATTGCAAGCATGATATTTGATGAGTAATTCTTCTAACCATTCATCTCTAGCATATGTTTCTTTGATCAATGCTTTCAATGTTCATTTGCGCTCAAAATATCTAGTAGCCATAGATCAAAATAACTAATAAATGAATGAAGTAAAATTGAGATGAATGAATGAATTAATAGTATAAAGTGGTGAAACAAAATAATCACTAAGTTGTATACCTGTTGTCTCGTTTTCGCTTAACGCTAATTAGCAAGCTTGAATGTGATGAGAGAGAGAGGTAAACACAAAGAGATTGTTTATTTCATGTCATACTTGAGCAAGAACACTGAGGGTACATTATATAGGAAAACATAGGAAGATAATGTCAAAACATTTGAGGCTGACAAATGAAAAAGATAAAAAGATTCATAAACTGACTAAAGAAAAAGAAAGTAGTAAAGATTCGTACGAAAAAGAAAGACAAGATATAAAGAAAATATATCTACAATAATTTTCATATTTATAGTCAGCAAAGGGTCAACATTGAGGCTGACTCCTTTATCCGTTGTCTAAAGGTTATTCTTCAATTATTACTTCATTTGAACAAATGTCATCTTCTTTGTGTGTTGCTATAGAAGGACAATATCTACATTTGTCTCTTAGATGATCCTATAATTGTTTGCAAATGGCATATTTCCATTGGTCGGATAGATCTACGAATATTCCATCTATGCTAGCAAAAGGTTGTGCAAATTGTTGTATGATCTGCAATGCATCAGTGGTAATAACATTTTTGTTAGAGGAGCTCATAAGCAAATTTGAACCTTTGTAGTTGATCTTGATCATTGAATCATTGTTGATGTGGGTGCATTGGCTAAAAGCTCCATCTAAGCACTGTAAATTGAACTGATTTATGGTTTCTCATTGAAATTCATGGTATAACGGGTCATCTATTGATGGATAGATACCATTACTAAATCCAATTTGTACAAAGGCAATCCTTGATAACTTGATTTCTACATCCTTAACTGATTCAGCTTCCTAGAAGATAGGATATCTGCTGTATATTTTAATAAACATTTCTTGATATTTTGCAAATTGGTATTTATAATTTCGAATAGCTTGGATGAAACTCATAGGAAATTATGATAGAATATGTAGGTTTAATAGGTAAATGGTGTCTATGAGTCCACTTTGGAAAAATAGATAAGTGGTCAAAGGGTCAGCACCAAGAAAGATAATGGCCTTTGGTCCAAATCGACCTCAATTCTGTGGATAATATTGATTCCTTCATTCCATTGATTTAATGCTTGAAAACAGTCACAAAACATCTTCGATGTAAGTTTGTGTGCTTCTTCTTGTAGTAAAAAATTAGACAAAATAGTACAGGGTACCAAAGTAGACATTATTCAACAATTTTCACAAAAATTAGAGAAGATAGTATAGTGGACCAAAGACAATGGACCAAAGTAGACATTATTCAACAATTTTCACAAAAATTAGACAAAATAGTACAGGGGACCAAAGTGTTATAAACTACAAGTACAGAAACTATTCATCAAATAACAAATAAAGCTGAAATGAAATAAACAATCTCTTTGTGTTTACCTCTCTGTCTCATCGCGTTCAAGCATGTTGAATGGCGTTAAACAAAAACAAGGCAACAGGTATGTAACTTAGTGATTATTTTGTTTCATCACTTTATACTATTAATTCATTCATTCATCTCAATTTTACTTAATTCATCTATTATTTATTTTCATCTATGGCTACTAGATACTTTGATAATGAGGTGTATTTTTTAAAGCATCTGCATTATCTAATAAAAAACTTTGTACTATTCCTATGGTTTTATATGTGATAAAATTCCATAATGATTCCTTATTTATAACATCACCAAAAGGTTTATCAATTTAAAGTAATAATTGGATTTTCTTTGACCATTCTAATATTAATGCTTCTGGATTAGTTACACAATCAAGGTTTAGAGTGCTATCTGGTCCTAATGACATATGTTTTGGTATATATTCTATAGGATATTTTATTATTTTCGTTCCTTTTTTATAATAACCATGTTGATTAATAAATTCATTATCTATTTGCCAATTATAAGTATTTTGTTGTTCTTTTTTACGTTTATCTTCACTTGTTGTTGGTTGTTTTGATTTTACTTCTTTACTTCTACTGCTCTCAAGTTGGTAAGGATATTATTACACATAAAAACAAAGTAACTAGTACAGATAGATTAAAAGCTTTATGGCATTTAAATAATATGCTCATTTGTGATATATGTTATTTAGACAATTATATTTGTGAATTTAAAAAATATTATTATAAACTCTCAGAAAATGAACAAGAAATGTATATTCATATCTTTATACAAAAGTTACCATATTCAATTAATCAAAAGGTTGAAGCCAAATTTCAAGAAAGACGAGAAAATTCCAATATTGCTTACAATTTAGGTGGTGCTATACTCACTACATAAGAATTATTAGCTGAACAATGTTGGACCAATGGTGGTTGACAAATTAAATCCCTTTATGTTTGATAATAATAAAATATCTAGAATTAGTTAAGAAATTATTTTAGGTACTACTTGATGAAAGAGTTGTGCAAATCAAGAAGAGCAAGTGTTTTATCATTAAAGAATCAAGATGGGAGTTGCCTTCTAAGAGAAAATGGCATAAAACATAAGGATTATAAAGGATTTGGTCGGATGTTACCTTTGAAGTCAATACAAATCGACTTACATGGAGATATGACAACACAAGTCGACTTATCATACACAAGTCGACTTATCGGGAACAACAAGTCGACTTACATGGGACAAGTCGACTTATTGGAGAGCGGAGTTACAATTTTTAACTAATTCTAGATATTTTATTATTATCAAAACATATGTGGAATTAATTTGTCAACCACCATTGGTCCAACATCATATGCAAATATGACAATAAAAGAGTGATATAGGTTAAAGAGTAAATAAGTAAAACTGGCACACTAAATTAATATGTAAATAAAATTAAAATAAATACATAAATAAATAAAAAATAAAATATAATTCGACTTTTAAAAAAGTTAAAAACTAAAATATAATGAAATATATCATCTCTTTATTTTTTAAAAAGCACCAATACTCAATAAAGCATCAAAGATTCGACTTTGAATCATACAAAATACGAAACTTAGAAAAAATGAACATGTAAAAACACAAATCGTCTTAAACTATAAGATCTTTAAACATAAAAATTTAACCTTGACATAAATCCAACAATATCATATGCAAAGAGATCAATATAATAAAACCCTGAAAGCATTAAACATTAAAGAAAAGAAATTTCAAAAAATCCATCAAAGCCCGGGAAACACCAAGACAGAATAAAGTGTTAGTTAACAAAGCCACATTCATTATCAGCACCGAATAGTTAACAAAGCACCGAATTTTCAACGCCATGCAATCCAAGTCCAGTAATCACCAACTATTGTGTCAAACAACTAGATCTCGTTTATAATAGTGTGGTTTGCAAGCAATTTCAGCAGATCAGCACGTGAAGTTTGAGATTCTAAAGAACTGTTGTTATATTCGCAGTCAATTTTTATACATTCCCAACCTTCAACTGATGGAACTCAATCTCGACTCGACAACCACGCACAACGTGACTTACGAGGTTCCAGGTTTTCGCACTGCTTTTTTCTGAGTGTTTTCCACACTTTAGACTGCTCAGGTACTCTCTACCCTCAAATTTGTCCCGATCTTACTCTATCTTATCACAGTCATATATTTACGCAGAACTCATAAAATATACGGTTAAAATAAAGTAAAGTAGGATTGGGACAGATAATCATATCTCCATTTTAGAGGACAAAATTAAAAACAACGTTTTATTTTTAATTTTGACAAAATGGTCAAAAGTCTAAATTTTTTATCGGTCAATAAATTCAGAAAATAATTATAATCTTAATATTTAGAAATATTAAAATTGGACCCTATCATAATAAAAAATTTAATCTTGTCTAAATAAAATATACAGTTAAAATAAATTGAAGTAGGGTTAGGACAGATAATCATATCTCCACTTTAGAGGACAAAATTTTATTTTTAATTTTAACAAAATGGTCACTTTCAGGTCTAAATTTTTTACCGGTCAATAAATTTAGAAAATAATTATAATCTTAATATTTAGAAATATTAAAATTGGACCCTATCATAACAAAAAATTTAATATTGTCTAAGCACTAGGTTAGTATTAATCTAACATTTTTATTTTTTATTTTTTGTAGGCTGACTAAGTGAGATTCAATTTTTAAAAATTTTTTGACAAAAGGATCAATTTTAATCATAAGTTTAACATCATTCGACAAATTTAATCCTGACATTTTAAAGAGAAGACTTAAAATCCTAATTTTTAGAAAATATTAAAATTTAACTCTATTATAATAGAATTACTAATGGCTTGCCGATATCACTGGCTTGGCACTTTTTTAACATTTATTTTATTTTATTTACATGTTATATCAGCTAAGGCTGAAATTGTAACGAAGAAAATTAAAATATTTGAATTTAGTCAATTTTAAAATAAATTTATTTTATTACCAATGCAAATTATTTTAATAACAATTCTTATTTCATTATAACAATCTAATAAAATATTTTGTGTTATAATTTTTAGTTTTATTTTATTTTTAAAATAAAAATAAAACTTATTTGCTTGTTATTGTCAATATAATTATAATTTTATTTTTCATAATAATGATATATTAGATAAAATTTAAAGATAATATTTTTAATTAATTAAATTTATTTTAATCTCTTATATAATATTTATCAATAAAAATTATTTTATTATATTAAAATAAATAATTGATAAATTAATATTTGTTTATAAATTAATATTTGTATTAAATATATTTTATTATTAAATCAAAATTTATTTACTTTAAATTTTGATTTAATAATAAAACGAAATGACAATTATCATCTCTACTTCTGAAAATTTTGTGTTTTTTAAAATAAATTTTATTTATTTTATATTCAGAAATTTATTCAATTTTTCAATATTAATTAGAAGTACAAAAATATTTTAATTTATTGCAAATTTAGCCTACCATTAACTCTTATTGTTAATTTTATTAATCTCCTCTGCTAAGTAAGATGAGTCCATTCATATTAAACAATATGTAACAATTTAAAATTTACAATTTTAGAGTTGTTTTAGATAATAATAATAATAATAAATGGATGGTTAGTTTATTTTTATTTTTTATTAAAAATATATTGTGGTAAATTAAAGGAGACAAGATTTAGGTAGTTCAAACATGTTAAGAAGAAGTACTCTAACACCTCCATAAGAAGATAAGAAAATATTATAACTAGAGATTGTGAGAAAAGAAGATCTAAAAAAAATTGGGGAGAGGTGATTAATTATCGTATGAATCTATTAAAACTTCCTGAAAACATGACCATTTATCATAAAACATTAGAGCAAATTAGGATACAGGGAAAGTATACTGTACAAATTAGGATATAGGTAAAGATCTTACATTAGGTCTTTTCAATATTTTTCTTCTAAATAACAATAATAATACTTAACGGAGGTCACTATAAGATGCAAAATTTGAAAAAGTTTGATAATACATTATTTTATCCTTACAAAATAAAGAGACTGCTTCTAATTAGTTATTGTCTTTTGATTATGTAAAAAACAAAATTATATCAACTCATTTATTAAGAACTTTTTGCGAATGTCGATGTGTACGGACTTAGTATGTGTAGTCGTCCAGTCCACCGTATGTGAACACAAGGAAAAGAAAAATAGCCGTTTGAAATTTGAAGAGTTGTGAAACCTATCTTTCACGTTATGTCATTGAATCGCTTGGCCTGATGAAGATTGATCACCTTGTTCTGCGGATCAAAAATGAATTAGAACTTTAAGAATCCTTAATGTATTCAATTTAAATATTTTGTTAGAAGTTTATTAAAAATAAGAAATAGTATATTTTCAACTTATTTTTATTTATATTTTAATAGTTATTAATATTTTAACTAAGGTATTATTTAATAAAGTAATTGAAATATATATCCTTTCTTATATATATTATTATATATATAACTTATTTTTATACAAATATAATTTTTATAAGATAATTATTTTTTAACAATAATAAAAGAGACAATATTTAAGTAAAGAGTTGATAAAATGGATTTGATCGATAACATTATTTTAGTTTTAATACGAGATTAATCATAGATGTAATCGATAACATCATTTTAATTTTAATACGAGATTGATTGAATTTGATTATATTATGAAAATAATTAGTATTATAATATGATTTAACATTATTATGCTGATATTATAATATGATTTAACACTACTAATAAGCCTAATAAAATCAACATTAAACCCCAAAAGTGGTCATAATCTTAATAATAACAACAACATTAAACAATGTAAAAACCTATAAAAGCATACTCTTTAAGAGTAAGACACAAGATTAAGAGAACCTGAACTTAGGCATCACAGGAAGATTGTCTACAACAAAAGAATGGCAGCTGTTTATAACCACCTGTACATAGTGAAACCACACTTGTTTCCAATATGGATTTATGTACAAAACTGCTGCTATTCCCAACAGTACCATCAAGTAAGATGCACCAAAGCTTCCATAGAAGGCATTCATGTCAAGAAAACCATTATCCTCTTGATACTTGGTTGCATTTTGAGATGGTGATCCTGCGTCACAACTGTTTGGCAATGGCGGTCCGCACAGGAAAGGATTTCCCTCGTAGCTACTCTTGTCAAATGTTGCGAATTGTGCTACCATGTCAGGTGTTCTTCCTGACAAGTTATTGTGTGCTACACTGAAGTCAGAAAGATAATGTAACTGAGGGAGCTGAGGAGGTATGTTCCCCTCCAACCTGTTGTAGGAAAGATCCAAGCTTTCGACCTGCTGGAGATTTGAAAAAGTTGGTGGAATTGGTCCCTGTAATTTATTACGAGAGAGGTTTAAGGCCTTGATCATGCTTAGACTTCCAAGTGCTTGAGGAATTTCTCCTGTCAAATTATTGCTAGAAAGATCAAGTCCTGATATGTAGACAAGAATCTTTCCAACGTAAGAATAGGATCTGCTCTTCATGGTAAACTCTGCTCGAACAAGTGTTGAAGTGTTAGTAGGATCAGCAAGACCATCGAACTTGTCATCCAACTTACCACTGAACCTTAAACAAGTGAGGATATGACCACAGAGGTTGTTAGAAGAAAGATCTATGAGGTTTAACTTATACAACTTGCACAACTCAACTGGGATTTCACCTTCAAACCTATTATCCTTCAGAATAAGATAGCTCAACTGAGAACAGTTAGCAAACCATTTTGGAATTCTTCCTGTCAAATTATTGTGACTCAGGTCTAGTGCCATCAGCTTGGAGCAGTCATGAAATGCCTTCTTCAGAGATCCTTGAAATTTGTTACTCGACAAGTAAACTTGCTCGATATTTGGAGGGGAGAAACCAGGTGGTAAGCTTCCAACCATATTGTTGTTTGAAAGGTCTAAGACTTTTAGATATGACATATTTCTGAGCCATTGTGGTACAGTTACAGAAAGATTGTTATGACTAGCAACCAATACGATCAGGAAGGAGCTTTTAGACAAGCTATTTGGAATGCTTCCAGTGAATTGATTGCCATCCAATCTGAACCACTCCAGGTTTGTGACTGTGGCATTTCTGGGAAAGACTTGGCCCTGCAAACTGTTGTTTGACAGTCTCAAGCCTCGCAACGAGTAACAACCTTTGATCAACTGTTCAGGTAATTCACCTGACAATGCATTGTTGGCCAAATCCAACCATCGCAAGTTGGTCATGTTGCCGAAAGAGGAGGGTATAGCACCATGGAGACCATTATTTTCCATTTCCAAAGTACTTAACGTTCGAAGCTGCAGTCCTATTTCTTTCGGAATTTGACCATATAAATCATTATCAGAGATTTGCAAGTATGATAAATCAATCGTGGACTGAACTGGCAACTTTAGAGGTCCTGAAAGAGAATTGTTAACTAAACTCAAGAACAGCAGATATGTGTTATTCTCTAACAACCAGTGCGGAAATCCTCCCCTCAATTTGAGGTGTGAGAGATCAACTTCCTGAAGGTCGTATTGATGATAAAGGAATCTAGGAAATGTTCCAACGCCTCCATAGCCAGACAATAGAAGCGTTTGCAACTGAAACTTTGGGGCCAAAACCTGTTCCTTTGTTTCAGTGTATATTTCATTCCTTGAAACATCCAAAGTCTTGAGTGTTGATAAGTTCAGTAATGGGCTGAGCGATATTGGAATCTGGAAATGGTTGAATGAAAGACGTAAACTTTGGATGGAAGTCAGGCTCTTAAGAGGTGAGATATCTCCACCGAAATTGTTATTAGACAGATCTAATAGTTGAAGGGAGGTTAAATTTGCCATGCACAAAGGCAGGATGCCAGTGAGATTATTATAACCAACGTCTAGGTCTTGAAGATGCTTTAACTCACACAAACCTGAAAAGGTGTTATTAACCAAACTTCAGCCACAATATCTAAACAAAGGGATCATGTAACTTAGAGAACTTACTTTGAGGTGCATGGCCAGAGAACTTACTTTGAGGTGCATGGCCTATTAGTCCGCAATTTCGCAAGTTTAAACTATGAAGAGAAGTCAGCTTTTCCATGGTTTGCAGAACACTGTCATGGAGGATTGAGGAACTCAAGTCCAGTATTTCCAAGTACTTGAGATAAGGGAAGCCTATGTTCAACAGAACGAAACTAGAACAATCAGAACATGTTGATACCTTACATAATTCAGGATGCCAAAACTTCCTTCTATAGCATAAGTAATGGCTATAAATCTCATACCTCGATTAAAGATTTCTCCTTGGACAATGTTGTTGCTTGTCAGAGTAAGAGTTCCAAGATTTGGGAATTCTGATAAGGAATGCAGAAGTACTTCTGTGGCATTTTTTGTCAAGGAATCAAGGTAAAGAGCAACCAAGTTGCTACCATTTTTTGCGTCTGCCAGTGTATAAAAGAGATCGAGCAATGTTAGCCTAAACCTTACAGGAATAAATTTGTTTTCCTTCTTCATTTTAGTAAGCTATAAACACTTAAAATAAAATCAATTCTGAAGATTGAGGAAGCTTAAGGCACCACCTCTCGATGCCACAAATTCGGTAATTGCATTCCCACCTAGATTCAGTTCCTGCAACTGGCTTAAAGCAACCAATCCTAGGCCATAAAACGGAAAAAATAGTTAGGTTATAACATGAAATAAATCATGTCAGAAATATCAGTAGTTTCAGAACATAGTGATCTAACCTGTCACATCTATTGATCCTTTTATTCGATTGTTACTGATATCCAAGGATACGAGGGATGGAAGACCACTAAGGTATGATAGAACATTGTTATCAAAATGATTGTAGCTCAAGTCAAGAAGCTCCAAGTTGCTCAACTCTAATGTTTCTTCATCTCCTGCATAACAAAGACTTGTACATTAAAGATTGCTTGGTGAGCTATTTTTATATAGTGCATAAATTGAAGCATATCCAGAACAGATTTAAATCCTTCGGTTTCATTGAATCCCAGATCCAACTCCTCCAAGCTTGTCAGATTATTCAAGTCTGATCTTGCACAGAAAGAACTTGGTAAGTCTGATTGATATACAAAAAGAGTGAATGAACTACATATGGTTTTAGGTAAAAGCTCACCTTTTGGATCAATTTTCCCATTCAATCTGTTGTTGGATAGGTCCAAGCTTAATAAAGATGGAAGATGGCTCAAAGATGGTAGGATGCTGTTATTGAACTTGTTCAAGCTCAGATCGAGGCTCGCCAAGTTTCCAAGTTTTGACAGTCTCTCGAAACCTGCATGACCACGAACTCAGATTATTATCTTTTGGATCCACGTTGTACAAACTTACTTGCAACTGATGATCAAGTTCCCCAAAACATGACATTAACATACACTTCTCTCTTAAGGAACATACCTTCATTTTCAACACAACCAACGATGTCCCTGGCTTCTAGACTGAGATCCGAAAGCTCTTCAAATGGAAGGAACAAAGAAGCATTTAGATACCAATCAGCCTCGATAAAATCAGTCTCGACAGAATCAGTACTGATAAAATCAGTATTGATAAAATCAGTTTCAGACGACAGGTCGAGCTCTACAACTCGCCTGGTAGATTGGTCACACTTTACTCCGTACCAAGAACAACAGTCAGCTTCTATCCCCCAAGAAAACATGAACCGAGCGTGACGAATATTGAAAGAAGAGCTGAGTTCTAACAGAGCTTGTCTTTCGTATTCCAAGCAACCATAACCAATATCATGGAACCAACCTTCAAGTATAACCATTATGGTTACCACCCACAAGTTGATTGTTCTCACCATTTCAACAGTAGTTATTAGTCACTTGTGTTTCTGTGGACATGATATTGCTTGCAGAGGCTGTGAACCTCTTTTATAGAGAATTCAACATGACCCAGAAAATCAGTAAAAGTCACTGATTAAAAACGTTAATTGGTTCTATTGATTTAACTCTAAAATCTTTACTCATTTAGTTTTCTAACTTTCCAAATTAATAATTTTTGTTGTTAAAAATCGATCAATTTATTAATTAGTCAATCGATCTTTTATAAACTAAACATATTTTATAAATTAAAATAAACTAAGTAATTTTTATTTAACAGTCTTCTTTTTTAATTAAACGACAAATTTTTCGATAAATAAAGACAATCTTTTTTAAGCATATTTAAATTTTATAATTTTATTTAATTTTTAATTTAGTTTTATAATATTCTAATACTGATTTAACCTTTTAGTAAACTTTTTGTGGTGGAGAAAAGTATCCAATGACCTCCCAAAAACCTAGCTAAATAGTCACTTCATTTTACAAGTTTAACTTCAGTCTAATTTTTAAAATATTAGTTAGAATATTAACAAAACTAACATTTTAAACTAAATTATTAAAATTGTAAAGAGTTGATTAATGAATTAAGAAATTTTAACACTGAATTAAAATTTGAAACATTAAAATTTATTATCCTTTTCAACTATTTATGAATTATTACGATATAGTCTTTTTCTATGCACAGTCTAACCTCGTACAATCATTATAAGTGGCTGCTTCAAAACTACTACGTAATGGGTCAAATTACCTGTTCTCATTATTCTGTTCATCCTTCTATTCTCCGTAGGTCTCACTTATTGAATGGATGAATGTCTATGAAATAAAATATGAACAAGGTAAAGAAACTGGTGATCTATTCTCCTAAGCAACAAGCAACTATCAGTCTCATAAGAAGAATTTCAGTTACGTCCCTTGTCAATGCTGTTGTTTTCTTTCATCGATCACTGTCAAGCAACAACTCTAATCTCTTTCGTCTTCATTGTTCCTGACGCGACGAAGTCAACATGATGAAGGTGAGCCACCATCTGTGGAATTAACGCGTATTTGTAATTGCGTTTGGGGAGACTTGACCTGAAGTCAATGAGAGAAAAATGAGAGACTAGAGAAAAAAGAGTAGCAAGATTCCATTTGCTATCATTCATTTAACGTAGGGACCACACATGGGTTATTCTCGTCAATTTTTTATAGCCAGACAACTTCTGGATAGAGAGTTTAGAGAATATATACATTCAGTGCGAGGTGTGACGTAGTGTGTGAGGTTTTTGAAGCAAGATTCCATTTGCTATCATTCATTTAACGTAGGGACCATACATGGGTTATTCTCGTCAATTTTTTATAACCAGACAACTTCTCGATAGAGAGTTTAGAGAATATATACATTCAGTGCGAGGTGTGACGTAGTGTGTGAGGTTTTTGTTAATGAGAGCGT
>JAOSBK010039182.1:0-21374 GCA_027568895.1 Erythroxylum shatona | reverse complement strand
ATAACACCAATATCATATCATATCAATATTTCTTAACATACTCACATATATCACATTACGAATCTAAGACATCTTTCATCAATAGCATTTCTCATAATTATTTTGTACAGACCAATTCATGTCAGGCTTAGCTAATCCTTTTTCCTAACCTGAGCACACCTTGGCACGGTGATACTCCCAGAGATAATTTATCTTTCACTTAATAATCCACATCAGTGTAGTGTTAATACACTTAACTCTTATGTCAATATCACTATATTCCATACCCTTGGTGTTGGTCCACCTAACTCATTTATCTTTGAATCACTTAATTTCTAATATAGATCAATTTCACTTATCAGCAACCTCTCAATCGGTTCTAGCCTTCAACCATTTCTAGGCCTTAATCATTACAATACAAAAGTGAACGACTCTTTCTATCATCTAACTCCTTATACAGTATTCTAATGAGACCACTATGACAATGATTATGATGCTTAAGGTCAAATAGAACTATACATTGATCTCATGTTCCAATGAACTCCAAACTACAAGTCTTAAGCATATCTCAGACAGTTCAGATCGTTGACAATTCAAACATTCAGTCACTTGATTCTACATTCTTAGTCGCTAAATGGTGTTCCGGTGTATTCCTACTAGGATATATAACTACGTTACCATTTTCACTTTTCTAGCAATCTCTTTACTCCATCACCTATAACAATTACACGTAATTATTATTTCAATCACAAAGTATCATTTTTCCTGTTTGAAATCAAAATTCATATCTATTCTTAATCTCTCAATAAGACTCACAATTTCTGAATCCTCAATTTGGGCTTAGTAAACCCTTTTACGTGAAACTGATCTTCAATTCCATAGCAAATAATACTTTGATTTGCCTAAAATTCAACTCCACATTCTATGCTCCTTTTTGCACTAGATCTGATAACCTCAATTTTGAATTTCTGCTTAATGTCTCAGATACCACTCTAACTTTACTAGGAAATACTTATTTGTACTATCATATTCTTTTAGTACTTCTATCCACTGTCTCAGTCTCGTATTCAATTTTCTTAACTCAATAATTACCTCAAACTTTAAACATATATATATACATGTATATACATATATATACATGTATATACATGTATATACATGTATATACATGTATATACATGTATATACATGTATATATATGTATATACATGTTAATCTTCAATACCATAGTACTGTCGGGGTAATTGTTGACTCAAACAATTATTATCAAACTCCATATGCCCTCTGATTAGCTCTTGTAATTCCTTAAATAACTAATTCCTCAATGAAATAACATTATCTCACATTATTTTCAATTTCCCAATTGACTTCCTTTCTTGAATGATTTTCTCAATTCATTCGATTTCCTCTAATTTCACATTAAATTATTCTACTGTCTGCTCATTCATATTAATTTCTCCTCAAATTCAGGAATCTATTCATATAGTTGGATACTTTACATCAAATAAAAATTCATACATTCTCAATAATATATTCTACCTCTTATGCTTAAGTCTTCGCTAGGGATATGACTCCAATACTCACTTTGAATCATTACAGATTCATTTTTGTTTTATTCTTTCATTGATCATTCCTAGCATAACTATCTGATTTGCTTAATCTAATTTAGTGAAATTCTTCTTAGAAATAAGATTTCTTGCTACTATCATCTATTTTATTCATGCAATCTTTATTAATCATTTGTTATCATCATCATATGATCAACCATTCTTAATACCTCGAGAAGAGCAATTTCTATCGTTCTTACAAGGTCTTAACATCCTAATCACCAAAACTCAATGAAGTAGTAACCATAATTACTACCATATATGCTTAGGTGGGTATAATCAAAATCATCCCATTTTGTCCATATATTTATCTCTATCAATTCGCCAATTTATATCTTACACTATTGATACTTTGATCTCCATTGATCCTAGATGATATTTTTCTCTTTATCTTTGAATTCGTTACTCATTGTAACATCATCAACAATCTCAATTCCACTAATATCTTCTTATACCATATCATAACTCTTCTCACCACAACGAAACAATCATTCTAACTTTCAAGTTTGACCTTTCAATTCCACTCTGCTTGTACACCTTAAATTTAGTCATTTCCACCTATGTCTCTATTTTTTTCTCAGTTAATTCATGAAAATATTTTCAAATCCATATCAATTCAAGTACATATCCATAATAAAATTTTGTCACTATATTCACTGACATAACCATAAATACTATATCTATGTCTAACATATCGGACTACGTAATATTTCTTATTTCTAAATATCCACAAACTTTTCATTTTCTCACATTCTGACAGATCATTATTCTTCTCACAATTCTATTAGCCCAAACTCTTAACAATCGTCTTTATGATTGGCACATATTTCGAAAGATGCCCATGTAAGATCTCAATTCTAGGCTCTAATACCACAAAATGTTGGATCCCGATTCCAAAGCCCAACATTTGGAGTCATAAAGCATGAGCATATTATCGTATAGGGTTATTTCAAGGAATCCTTATTAGTCTCCATCCCATAAGGATGGTACCCATACCAATCAACATCCAAAACAAACTCATTTCTTTTATTTCATAACAGATTTTGGGAAATCTTAAACTGGAATCACAATTTAACTTCTTCAGAATATCTGTTTCCTATTATCTTAAGTTTCTAATAAATACCCAACTTTCATCCAAAAATTGAATATCTTAGAGACTGAATCAAAATTTGGCTTCTTCATATAAATTGTAAACCTATGTCTCTAGTTTACTCCACATTAAAAATAATCTCAATTGGAATTCTATAGCTCTAGATATATTCAAAATGCCAAAGTATGTTCAGTAAAATAACACCAATTCATACTATTCCAATATATTCACTTACTTTCCTTCAATCAAACTTTTTGCAATCAATTTGGAATGCTGTCAATTTTTGTGGAGAGATGTATTAGGAATCTATTGGCTTAAGGATCACTTCATTTGGAGGTTGGATAACAAAGCCATGGCCGAAAGAATCAAACAAGGTTTTGTCCTCAATTATATTGAACCCGTTTTGGGAAAATTGGCATAACTTGCTCTAGGGATATCCGATCAAGGTCATTATTAGGTAATTTGAAAGAGAACTTCAAGATATACAATTTTTATGAAGACCTTGAAGATATATTTTGTCATTAAAAGGGTAGAACTGGACCAGACGATACAAGATGAACATTACCTAGATGAAGTTTATGAATAGTACACAGAAGATGTTTTACAATTAACATAACTTTCTCTAGAGAAATTGGATTAAGGTGTTCTTTAGATAGATCAAAACAGGACTTCAAGATCTATAAATTTCATGAATACCTTGAAGATAGATTCTATCATCTAGAGGGATAAAATTGGAGCCAGATGATAGGGTCAGATGAAACTAGATGAAGGGTTAGACAATTTGGAACAATTATTATAACTTTCTCCAGAGATATCAGATTAAGGTGTTCTTTAGACGGTTTGAAAGAGAACTTTAGGATATACAACTTCTATGAAGCTCTTCAAGATAGATTCTATCATCTAGAAGGAAAAAATTAGACTAGACCATTGGGTCAGATGAAACCAGATGAAGAGTAAGACAAATTAGAACATTTGTCATAACTTTCCCTAAAGATATCGGATTAAGGTGTTCTTTAGATGTTTCAAAAGAGGACTTCAGGATCTACAACTTTTGTAAGACCTTGAAGATAGATTCTATCAGCTATACGGTCAAAATGGAACTAGAAGGTGCAAGATGAACAGTGCACAGAAGATACATGTCATCACCGGACGACACATTATCACCAAATGATACGTCATTACCAGACGACACATTATCACCAAAGGACACGTCATCACTTGATGATACATCATCATCAAATGACACATCATCACCAGACGATATGTCATCACTAATCGATACGCCATCACCAGACGATACAGTCTATACTCCTGAGCATCTTCTCTTACAAGGACCATAACTTTTGACTCCAATGTTCAAAAATTTCATACTATATACCGTTGGAAAACTAGAAAGATAATCTACAACTTTCTAGAAGATAACTTTGTCTAATTGAATGTAGATTAATCTAGATTTTCCTCTGAAGTTAGAATACAAATTTTACCCCTATGGAAGACTGGAAATTTTGCACTGTGCAAACTTGGAATGTCTTGAGCATAACTATTTAGCTACCAAATTGACTTCATTAAATTCTCAAATCTCAACTCATTTGACTCATCACATTCAACTACATCTAATCAGTCATAATTCCTATCTTTCTTTCCCATAAAGTCTCAATTATATATATATATATATATCAACAATTCATGTTCTAAAATTATCAACTCAAGTTGATGACTTCTTCACGTATATCTAATCTCAACTCACATCATCCATACACCATTCATATTTCATTAACATCAGAGAACAAAGTTTTACAATGGTAGTTCACCCCTTAATACATCATTGTCTCAAAATCTCAAATTACAAAAGATTCTTGAACGCATAAACTTGAAATGTGACTAAAATATTGTGCTTTACCAGAACCAACTCAAAATACAAAATAAGCAAATTTGGAGAAATTCCCTTAGGCTCTTGATCGCTTGATCTCTTAGCTATCACTTGAAGATAGGATAAAAAAGGAGTGAGTTTGATAGCTCGTGGGTAATAAGTTTATAATAGAGAATAAGCAAAACTATTGAAAAGTTCATTTGTTATAGAAAATTCATGTTGCATTCGTAAAACACTTAGTTCTCAAATTCTCAAGTCTAGCTCAAAACTCATAAATTACACATCATCTCATAAACATAACATGTACATTTCAACATCAAGCATAACACTCAATTATGCACATTCTTGACAATTCAAAGATGCAATGCACAAACAAATGGCTCAAGGGTTCCATGGAAATAGAATGGAGAAACCGAAGTTACCCTATGAATAGAATGAGTGCAATTTTAGAGATCATATGTCACAAGCGAGTAACTGGAAGAAGGCTCTAGTCAATGTGCACGTGACGAACAGAATGGTTCCACTCTTGCCTAAACAAAAGCACATAATCATGCTCAAATCATTTTATCATATGCCCATACTTTTATGCATTCTTTTCATTTATACAAAATACCATGACATATTTCAAGGCATAATATAAATATTTCAAAACTGTTTTTCATTTCATCATCAAAATTCATACACCAACATGTAGCAATTTCTCAAATCACTTAAAAATATTAAAAGCAACATTTATGAAGTAATTGAAATCATTTTTATTTTCTTGATTTGGAAAAGCATTAGTGGCTTATAAATCTATTATAAACATGTAACCCACATTGATTTCCTCGCTTATAGACTTGCTCAAATGCCTCTTCTCTTGTTCTTCTTGCCTCTTTTGATCCCCTTTATACAATAACAAAATCCCACCCAATAAGGCTTTCAATTGAAAATGACGCAAAGCACAATCACTAAAATTGGTTCTAGAATACTTAAACCCATGCATTTTCTAAATTCCATGAACTAAAATCCTTTCAAAAATTCAAAAGATTTAAAATGATCTTACCTCGATTCTTCACCAAATGAAGAGATCTTTGGCTCAAATGGAAGCTTTTCTCTTACTCTACCTTTTTCTCTTCTTGAACCACTTTAAAATCTCTCTCAAAAGCTAAGAAATGAAGAAACCCTAGCTCAACTCTCTTCTTTTCCTTCAACCACCGAAATTCTCTTCTCTTTCTTTCTTATTTTCTCTTCTTCTCTCCCAATTCACTGTTTTCCCTTTTTTAAAAAACAAGACTACATTTCTTTCTTCCATTTCTACCCTTAATGAGCCCAAAAAGTCCAATTTAACCTTTCTTATAGGCTTATGGTCTTTTAACCTTAAGTGTCTTGCCAAAAACACCCCTTGAACATTCTTATAACCTTAACACTTTAATTACATTTACCCATTCAATAAATCCTAGTAACTTTGTCATAATTAGATAATTTCAAGAAAGATTAATATATCAAAAACTCAAATTTATCTAAATCATGCTTATTCATCAAAAACATTTGGGGCCAACAGAGTGAGTGACAAAATAGAGAGGATATTATCTTAGGGATAGTAAATTGTATGTGAGTGCCACTATTTTGTTATGTAATTTTTCACTCTATGTAGATACTATTTTTATTAGTGGAAGATTTATTCAGAGTTTGGCTAGTGAACTTCGCCCAAATTAAAAGGTGAACCATGTTAAGTTTTTATGCGTTATTTCCTTGATTACTTTACCTGTGAGATATAATTCATAATTTTTCCCAACAAGTGGTATCAAAGTTAGGTTCGATTCTATGTCAAAGAATTTTTCATTGAAGATGGAGGCAAAAACAAGAAAGATGATTAGCTTTAATGGCTCCAACTACTGCATATTGAAGAACAAGATGAAATATATTATGTTCATCACAAAATGCATTTATTGGTATTTACCATAGCAAAACCTGAACAAAAATCGAAAGTGGAGTGGGCATTTGAGCATAAGCAGGTATGTAGTTTTATTCAACAATTTGTTGAACATAATGTGTATAACCATATCTATAACGAGACTCATGCTTAGACATTACGGAAGAAGCTCGAAGAGTAGTATACCTCAAAAGCCGATAACAAAAAATTATTTTACCTAACAAAATTAGTGTAGATAAAATATTGAGAAGATGCCTCTGTGAAAGATCACTTTAATGAATTTTAGAGGATTATTGATCAATTATTAGGAATGAGTATAAAGTTCGGTGATGAAGTGCTTACCTCCTTGCGATTTCAATTACCAATATAGTTGATGGTGTTGTTAACATGAAATCTGTTAAAGGTGGAATTAAGAATGAAGAGATGAGACGGAGCAGTGGAAGATCAAATAAATATGCAAATGTTGAGTGCCGTCATTGTAAGAAGAAGGGTCATATCAAAAGATTTTGTTGAAAGTTCAAAGAAGAAAAGAACCAAGGCCAAAAAGTTAAGAAAGATGATAACAGTGATGATGAACACGCATTGATGGCTATCACCATTGATGACTTTCACATCGTTTTATATGATAATGATGTGAATAATGCATCTTGCAAGTTCAACTAGATAGATGATAGTGGTGCCACTATTCATGTCATTTCATATAAAGAACTCTTCTCATCATATACACAAGGAGATTTTGGTGTCGTTAAAATGGGAAATAACGGTTCAGTCAAGATCACTTAACAAGGTGATATTTACTTGGAGACAAAAAAGACATAAAATTTCCTCTAAAAAGTGTTAGACATGTTCCTAATCTTCGCCTAAAGCTGATCTATGTTGGCATACTTGATGAACAAAGTTTTGGCAACACTTTCAAAGATTGCAATTGGAAACTTACTAAAGGTTCCTTGGTAATCGCCAGAGGTAAGAAGTACTTGAAGTTGTACGTGATGTAGGCAAAGGTCTCTAATGAAGTTATGAATCTAGTGGAAAAAGATCATGCAATTGAATTGTGATACATAAGACTCAGTCATATGAGCGAGAAGGGGATGACTTAGTTAGTAAAAAAGAATGCATTATTTGGAATTGACCAGGTGCATTTAAAGAAGTGTTTTGATTGTCTAACAAGAAAGCAAAATATAGTCACTTTTAAAAGTTCCCCTCCTTCTAAAATGAAGAATGTGTTGGATTTGGTACATTTAGATCTATATGGGCCAATGTCAAAGTCATTAGGTGGTGCTCAATACTTTGTGAATTTCATTGATGACCATTATAGGAAAACATAGGTATACACCTTGAGGAATAAAGATCGTTTCAAGCAATTCCATGCCTCAGTTGAAAGAAAAACTAGGAAGAATTCAAAATGCATTCGAATAAACAATGGTGGAGAATACACTAGACCATTTGATATTTATTGCAAAGAGTATGATATTTGACATCGGACTACTCCTCCTAAGACACTACAGTTGAATAGTTTAGCTGAGAGGAAGAACATGACCTTACCAGAGAGAGTTAGATGCCTACTCTTATATGTAAAGTTGTCTAAGATATTTTGGGGTGAGGCTTTATTCATAGCAGTACATGTAACATCCCATTCCCATACTAAGGGTTAGAACCCTAAAATTTGGTATGTGTGAGCTCAAAGAGAGATTAAGAAAATGCATTTCATGCACATACATAATGTTAGCATATATACATGTGAATTTGAATTTTTACACATTAAAATGACTATATATGTATTCATTGACATTTTCTGGGTATAATTGATTATTAATATGCTTATAGTGAGAATTGTGAATTATTTGTATTAAAAACCGAATTGGAGAAGTATAAATAGTTGGATTAGAATTTTGGTGAACTCTAGGAGGAATTTTTGAAAAAAAATGTTAGGTATTACTGGACTAGGAAAAATGCCAAGTGGTAAGTAAATTGATGAATGGAAATAGATATAAAAGTTAAATGATATTGAAGAAATATCATAGATGACTTTAGAATTTGTGAGAAAATGACATTCAAAAATTGGAGACAAATGTAGTAAAAAAATTGGAGACGATTGAACTAGTTAAAGGAGACACTAGTTAAAGCTTTAGAAATTGGACAAGTGTCCAAGTCTTAAGCCACAGTTCTTTTAATTTGAAAGACCAAGACATTGTTCTTATTTTAAAATATCTTATCCCTAACATTCTTCATCTTCTGAATGTTTCATTACTTTCATAAATCTCTCACCCTCACAACATAAGTCTTACTCTCACTTTCACTTTCTATCTCATTTTGCTTTCTTCTTCATTGTCACCAAAATATCTAACCCTACCACCTTGGACTGTGGATGATCATGTGATATTGGAAAGCTTTGGTCCAAGTGATTTTGAAGGGTTGGAGTTTAAACAAGTAAGTACCGTGTGGGTTTACTTGATATGTAAAATAAATCATACATCACATTAGTTAACAATAAGTGTTTATATAATGAGGATGAGTATTTTGCTAAAAAGTGAGTATGGATTTTGGGTATGTTGTATGTGTTATTCTGCATATTTAATGATTATCAATCAGAGTGCAATTCACCTTGGGAAGAATTTTTCATTCCATTCAAGATCAAAGCATATTGATTTGAGATATCACTATATCAGAGAAGTGTTGGAGAAGAAGCTATTGCAGCTTAAGAAGATTCATATAGATGAGAATAGATTATATATGATGACAAAAGTTCTTCTAGAGGAAAAGTTTGAGTTTCATCAATCGTTTATAGGAATGACTATATAGTCAGTGTAGGGAGAATTGTAAGGCGATACTAACTCATGGGGTGCTGCTACTTAGTTTGTGTTTAAAAAAAAAAAAAAGAGGAAGACAACTTGCCAAGGCAAGTTGTCTCCTAGCTTGTAGATAGCTTACTAAGCAAGCTGTTAAGGCAGTGGAGGGTCTATAAAAGAGCCTCCTTCGTTTTTTCATATAACATGCATGATATAGTGGGATTTATGGTGAGTTTGTGAGAGGTTTTTAAGGAGCCATTTTATGTGTTTTAAAAATTGTGAGAGAGAGATCTTTGGAATATTTTCGGAAATGTTTTTTCTAAAAAGGTTGAGTGACAAAAAAGTGAGGATATTATCTTAGGGATAGTAAATCTGAGAAACACCTTGTTTATGAGTGCCACTATTTTGTTGTGTAGTTTTTCACTCTTTATACCTACTATTTTCATTAGTGGAAGATTTATTTAGAGTTTGGCCGTGAACGTATCCCAAATTAACAAGAAAACCACATCAAATTATTGTTTATTATTTCCTTGCTTACTTTAACTGTGGAATATAATTTGTAATTTTTCCAACATAACTATACGTGCCACGATAAATGATTAGTTGATATTAATAACAATATTAAAAAATTGAACAAAATCAATTGATTCCACTGCATTAAAGATCAACTCTTTAATTTAAATCACATGTAAAAACTTTTTTATATTAAAAAAGATCAGTTGTGTTAATTGTTTGTAACAAATGAGCTTATTATTGAAATATAAAAAGTGTTTGATTTTAAGATAGAAAATACTATGCATTCAAAATATTAAAATAGATAAAATGATTAACTTATTAACTTTTTAAAATGTTAAAATAGTAAATATATTTAAATATATATTCTTTTTCATACTAATATACTCATCTCTAGATGATGTAACATTAATTGGTTTTTAATTAATCTCTCCTTATTATTTCGTATCATATTTATTTATCATAAATTTAACAATATTTTCTAATAAATACATATGAATTACGAGTTTTTATTAAAATAATTATATAAAATTTATTAATAATTAAACAGAAGATTCTTTTAGGGTAAAAGAGAAAATTTGTATTGACTTTTGAGAGTATTTTAAAAATTATTTATGTAAAAACTAAGAGAAATTCTTATGTGACAAATCTAGCCCATGTGGACCGGTTAAATTTAAATGATGTGGATCCAACTCTAGACTCTCATTCGACTTCGCCCTTACTTGAAAACCCTCACCCAACTCGATACTCTTTATACCCTCTAAATACCTAAATCACCTAAACCTAATTTTTATTTAATATTAGGAAATCGTTGAATTGGTAGAAGCTAATGAATTAGCTAGAGTAGGTGTATCTATTTCAAATAGTACAACAACTACTACTTTATTGCTTCATCGCCATCTTTATCTTTATCTCCATCTCCTATCTTAAAAAATGTTGCTTCTCAATTCTCCTATAATCTCATGTCGTCTGAACTATTACTTCTCATGTCTCCTTTTCTTCATTTATCTTATTCTGTTTATGAGTATGATTGCATTATCAACTTGACTTGCTTTATACTATGATGTTTTTGTACTCTGAAATTGGAATGAACTCCAATTAAGCTTAAGATGATAATTGCAATTAAGAGAAACCAAAATAATATGGTTGATTTACCTCCAATATAACCAATATTTGAAGGGGTTTATTTTCTGAAGGGATTGTTTTTGGTTGAAGTCTAGTGACTACGAGGAAATCAAATAGGTGGCCTAAAATATTTTGTGTTTAATAGTTGATTCAAGTATAACCAAACAAGTTTAACCATTTTGATTGATAACCATATTCTATCTATGGAAGAAGTAATCAATTTTTAGGACTTAGTTAAATTGAAGGTTAGTAAACATGGTAGTCAAGTTAAATTGAAGGTTAGTAAACATGGTAGTCAAATTGGTTGGAATATTATGTCCTCTTTCAATTGAAAACCTTTATTATGGAGATGAGTTACAAGTCTTTATGGTTCTTTTTTTCGAGTTGTTATTGCACTTTACCTGACTAATAGTCCTTAATTTTTCTTGTATTTGATTATAAGCTTAGCTAGAAATTTTGTTATTGGTAGGATTTATATTATCTTAGGGTTTTATGAGCCTTACTTACCTTTACCTATAAGCATCATTTTTATTTTGAAGTACGAGAAATTCTTATGCGTTGCAATCTAATGAAAAAAATATATGTTAAATTTACTCAGCATGAATGTTTGAAATTTGGAAATGAGAAATTTCAGTTATACCTTATCATTTCTTTATTGAACAGAACCAGTTCTATAAGAAAATCCTAATTGAACAACCATTTTGTATTACAAGATCCATTTTCTATAAGAGAACATTCAATTTGTGTTCTTTTATACTTTAAGAGCCTCATCTTAATCAGTTACATATCCAGTGATAGAGACAAAGAGAATCTCACTAGTCAAACCTGGTCTGTGAAAAGACGTTAGTAAGCAGATGAAAAAGACATAAAGAAGGAAGATTCAAACATAAGATCAGTCTCACTTATGAGGTTTGGCAAAGGAACAGGACATCATTTTCACTGAAAAAACCAACCTTAATTGTGGAAAAGGATGGAAAGCGAGATGAAGAGGATCGAGGAATTTCCTCCTTAATCCAAAACATTTAGCGAAATACAAATGATGTCATGTAGCAAGAGAAAAGAGCTAGAAACTCAGTCGTTCTTTGTTTAAAATAGGGTTACTATTCGTAGTTGTGGCTTTTGACATAAGAGTATAACTCCTTAGGTTGTAAAACTTTTCTGATACGCTTATTCGATATTTTTCTTTATTGATTTTTCAAAAAGGAATACATATTATAGAATTTGATTATTTTATCTACTTTTAAGGTTGATTTTTAATTTTCATATTTACATATTTTGTTAATTGAAGAAATATGGATAATAAATTCATCTGGTAATACAACCAACAAAATTAAAAACCAATTATAGTATTGTGATTGTAGGTTAGTAATACCTATGAGGATTTGTTGGACCAAGTTCAACCTAGGAAGGCGATTCTATAGATATGCTTAATTTTAAATATAAATTTACTTTATTAAATTATATTTTACACTAATGGATTGTCAAAATTTTCTTATATTTATTTGTAGAGTAAACGAGAATGTAATTACTTTGCATGGTATAACAAAAAATTTACAAGAAAAATTATATATATATAATTAATGATCTTCAGGAGATCAATGATAAGTTAAAGAATTAACAAGACAACTTAGTGTTACAAAGGATGTCGATTTATAGTTAGGTAATTTTTATTGTCATTGTTACATATTGCTTAGCAATGTACTTATAAAAAAAAACATTTACTACATAATTAGGATTTTGACATTTAAGCAACTTTGGACTTTAAAGCATTTTATGGTCAATTTGCATGGATTAACATTAAATAATGCTATGTAAAATATCTACCATATCAATGTATTAGTATCATCCTATTTGGACTTTTACAGCATATCCATATTGTTTTAGAATGTTAATATACTTTCTTGCAATATCAAGAGTTTTGTAATCAAATAATTCCTATATACTTGTAAACTATAATATTAATATTTGCTAAGTAAAAAACAACACTATTGCATGATTAAACTATGAGACAAGTAAAATACTTATATAGGTAAAAGGCATCATATGCTCATTCTCCTAGTATAGTCATAACATTTCAACATAAACATAGTGCTCCTTTAAATTTACGTAAGATATAACTTAAACATATATGAAAAGTAGTGAGATAGTTAAATCGTTTGATATACAATAATTTTGTGCTTAAAATATACATTAAAGTTTAACACATTTTCCTTATTTTCCTACATCTATAAATGCATTAAGATTTTCCACTTTGTGCAGGGTTCTTATTTTAATTATATTATACCTGCTTTATTTCCAAAGTAAAGAGATCATAATTACTAACGATTATATTTTCTTTGCTTCAATAATTATTAAAATTTACAAATCACATTTTCAAACATCAAAATCAAGTGATTTATATGTTAAAATAGTCTATGATTTAATTTTTAAAAGAATTTAGTTCACTTGAACTTAAATGTTAAATTTATCATACTAGTCTCATATACTAACTGATTTTTTGATTTAGTATTCAATATATAAAAAATTATAAAAAATTTGAGCTAATTGTTTCACACATGTTTCCTAATAATCTTTTAGTAACCTTAGTCTTAAACAACTATAATAAGATGAACTAATTCTTATAGAACATAAATTCTTAGCTCAACACTTTGAATTTTAGGTAATATGGTTCAATACTATTATCACTCTTATATTATTGAAAATTTTTCACTTTCAACTACTCAAAAACATCAATCATTTCGTAATACCTCTCAATTAACCTTAATTCATACTTTTCTCCATACTAAGATGTGTTATTTATTTCCTTAATGAGCTCTATATAACAAAGATTCATATCTAACAATTAAAACGGTACATATGTAAACTATAATTCATCATCCAATTAAACTCTATATAATCGTGGGTAATGCTTTGTGAGGGACATTTATGTTTTGTGATCTTGTTAAACCATATAAGGATAAGTTACTTTACTTTGATGCATTTGGACTTGATTGGGGTTTGAAATAAACCTAGATTGATGTTTGATTAATTGGATAAAAGTGTGATACATTTAGGTTGTTAATGCATGTTATAACTTAAGAAATGGATTGTTTTGATATCAATGTACCTAAATCTGAAATTTGTGAGTTGTTAAGGTATAAAGATGTTTTTATGAATGCAAATGTGATTCAAAGGATACGAACAATGTGAACTAGGTATAAATGAATGAGAATTGGGAAATTATGTAAATATAAAGCATTAAGAGAAAAAACAAAAGGGAATGGTGAATGAATGAGTGATGAATTTGGAGTAATCAAACTTACTTAAGGTATAACCTAATTGCAAACTAGATATATAATGGCTATAATGAGTGAATGATCAAGACTTGTGATTAAGGATACATACTGGGGATAGTCAATTAAGCATGCACTAAACATAACACATATACATGTGTATAATTGAGTATCCATTTGATTAAACAAGTGAACGAAGTGTAAATATGTGTGTATTGTATAATATAAAAGCACAAATTGAGCGTCCACATCCAGACATTACCAGCTCGTCAAGGCAATAACTATCTGGAGCATACTATGAGTTAACTTAGATGTTTACTCACAACATTTGAATTGTTCTTAATTAACTGTTAGATATTGAACTATTACTAATATGGTGTGAATATTGCATGAATGTTGATTTGATTATCTTATGAATGTTGTATGGAAATTAGAAGAATTTTGCATGGGTGTCACATGTTAATTGCATGTCACACACATTTATTCCATGAAGACAAACATATTAATTCCCTACACACACGTATGGTTTAAATGCACACACACACATTAATTCCACACACACACACGGTTTAAATGCGCACACACACACACACACACACACACACACACACACACACACACGTATTAATTCCATACACACACACACATGTTCAGTTTTGCAGCCGCAATGTTCTCATCTCACCATGCATGTTTCGCATTAATTCCATTCTCACAGCCATGCACGCATGGTCACACAATAAGCAACATACATTAATATATATGTTTAATCATTGGTGTTGATTGCATGAAACACTAGCTGTCATTCTCTTATTTTTCCAGCTGCTTACTCCAAAATTATCTTCATCACCATGCATGCTTAACGTTTTTCTCATGCAACCATATTTCACCATGGTTCATCAATCTAGCACCATGCATGGTATTTAATATGTCACAGTTGTGACATTTAACTCACAACCGTGTATGGTATTTAACATGCACGGGCATGGCATATAAGTCACACCCATGACTTACATGCACAAATGTAACATATAAGTCACACTCGTGAAATGTTTTAATTTTTTGTGTGCAAGTTTAACATATGGTAGCTTTAGACATTCAAGCACGGAACCCTAGAACTAAAGACAGTCTATAAAAGGAATGTTAAAGAGGGTGCCGGTGATCTTTGACCATAAGGACATTGTTCCATTCACTCACACACCACCGAGGGATGGAAACTCATTCGACTGTAGCAGAGAGATAGAGAAAGAAGAGAGAAATAGAGAAAGGAAATAAAGTGAGTCAGGAAGAAGAGCAAAACAACATAGAGTTGGAAGCTTGGGAGAGGTCAAAAGTGAGAACTGAAGCTGAATACCATTCATCCTGAGTGAACATTTGTCTGTGTAAAAAGCTGAAGCAGAAGGCGAGAACCAAAGCTGGAAGCATGAGAGGAACTGGAGATCTATAGCACCCCACTCTCGCAAGACCCGAACCTGACATCGATGGGTGATATCCGAGTCCGTGCCCCATGAAGGTGGCGTGCTAAAGCACTCAATCATTTAGAAATCGGTATAAAATTTTTTCAAACACAACCACAATATGTGGAAATCGATACTCAATTTGGGCCCACATTTGTTCATAAACATTTTCAATTAACACAAAACCATCAACAAAATTTTCAACAACCGTTTGGGCTCTTTCACAAATGCAAAATGCTTGAGTCATTCAGAAAACCAATTTATACAAAAAGTTGCAGAAAATACAATTCAATACAAAATAGAGAAATGCAATGCAGACGCGAACTGATCCCGACCTCTATCCTTCGCTTGAATGTTGTATGTATACTCCCGTTGGCCTAACGGGATATTCTTCTGATCCTAAAAAATATTTGCAAATTTTGGGTAAGTTTTGCGAACTCAATAAGTGACCATCATCGATGGCTCACCCAGTCACATAACACATCAAATCACATTTACATCAGTTCACATTTCACATTTAATGAATATTGATCTTATAATGCTATATGCATGAGACTCACATTCGTTCTTATTAGTGTGACCGAGTGCCTTTCACATACTTATACAAATACTGGCCCATAGGACTCAGTCAGAACAGAACACTGGCCCATAGGGCTCAATCAGAATAGAATCACTGGAACATAGGGGTCAATTAGAACAGAATTACGGAGCATAGCTCTACGTTCAGAATCGGAAATCACAGAGCAAGGCTCTACGTGGAAACGCTTCTTACTGGCAACTCAAGTCACAACGCCCTTATCTGAACATGCATTTTATGAAATGCATCAATTACATTTGTACATATCATCGGACCGTAGTTCGACATTCAACATCAAGTTGAGAATCAATCTTTCATTCATATGCAAATGCACATTCAAAAACACACTTTCCTTCAAAACTAAGTCCAACATTTAACAACCAAGTCATGTATCACATATTTCATCCAATTCACATACAAGGAACACTTCAATATTTCATTCATACATCACAATCATCAGATCTTCTTTTCGGAACCAACACAATCATTCATATTCATATAAGCATTTAGTAGTCAATTAATACAAAATTCAAATAACAAACAATAAAGTGAGATCATCTCGATCTACTCATAAGTTTCTTCCGAAGCTAATGCCTAAAGATCCAGCAACATCTGGAGGTTAACGTTCCAATTGCTCCTCTATAACAAATAATATACACAATATCACAATTTCTTCAATCATAAGTACCCAATGATGCACGTGTATGACTAACTTATGTACAATGCATGTTCATGACAATCCCATACATCTTTCCCTTATTCCGATCACATTATCAGTCTTATATCAAAACTCCTCTAAGTATGACTCATACTTAACTTTATGCCTCACTAAAACCATCGAAATCACAATTCATTACTCATTTGGAATCATATGGATCCAGACATAGTCAAAACACTGAAGTATGTTCAGTGGAATATCCCCAGTTCATAATTTTCGAGAGCACACTCACTGTACTCGCTCCACGTTTCTCACTCAATCTTACTCAATTCATTTCAGATGGCTATGATTTTTGGGTGAAGATGTAGGGTAATGTCTTACAAGTCCCATGGTTCAAGAATCAATTCATTTGGGTGTCTACAAAAGAAGTTATGGCCAAGCGAAGAAAGACAGAAGAAGCAAAACACAAAAGAAACAAAATCCAGAAGAAGTTCATGAACAGTAACACAGAAGGAGTTCATGAATAGTAACACAGAAGGAGTTCATGAATAATAACACAGAAGAAGCAAAACTCAGAAGGAACCAAAAACATAAAAGGAATAAAACATAGAAGGAATCAAACTCAGAAGAAACGAAACTCAGAAGGAACCAAAACACAGAAGGAATAAAACACAAAAGAAGTGAAACTTAGGAGGAACCAAAACACAGAAGGAATCAAACTCAGAAGGAACCAAAACACAGAAGGAATAAAACATAGAAGAAACGAAACTCAGAAGGAATCAAAATAGAGAAGGAATAAAACACAGAAGGAATCAAACTCAGAAGAAGCGAAACTCAGAAGGAACCAAAACACAGAAGGAATAAATCACAGAAGAAGCGAAACTCAGAAGGAACCAAAACACAAAAGGAATAAAACATAGAAGGAATCAAACTTAGATGAAGCGAAACTCAGAAGAAACCAAAACACAGAAGGAATAAACTCAGAAGAAGCGAAACACAAAAGAAATTCATGAACCGTAACACAGAAGAAGTTCATGAACAGAAACACAGAAGAAGTTCATGAACAGAAACACAAAAGAGGTTCATGAACAGAAACACAAAAGAAGCAAAATACAGACGATAGCAAAACACAAAAGGAGATGACGTCATCACAGAAGAAACAAAACACAGACGATATAAAACATAGAAGGAGATGACATCATCACAAAGAAAACCCAGAAGGAGATGACATCATCACAGAAGAAGCAAAACACAGACGATACAAAACACAGAAGGAGATGACGTCATCACAAAGAAACACATAAGGAGATGACGTCATCATAGAAGAAGCAAGAAGGAAGAAGATACAACTCCTTCCTTGCACATCTTCCCTTATAAGGACCAAGACTTACTACTTACTAGAAGATACATTTGTCTAAATCAGCTTAGATTAACCCAAATTTCTCCCTAAAGTTCGAAAACGAATTTTACCTTTATAAAACTTGAAAATTTTCATCATATAAACTTGAGAGAGTCATGAGTGAATAAGCAAACATATACCATTTGCATCAAAAGATGAAAGTTTTACAAAGCTTTACTAGGCATTTCAAGTCACAAATACATCAATACATCAAAATCTCAAAATGCCAAAAGATACAAAATTTACTTAAAATGCAACTAAAGCCTTTCTTTACAAACTTGCTTCAAATACAAAATAATCAAAACTAGGGTGCTGCCTTGCCTCTTAACCTACTCGATATCCTGCTCATCACCTGAATGTATGGGAGGAGATTGGGGGGTGAGCTTAAAGCCTGTGGGTAACAATTTTATAATCAGTAATAAGCAAAAATCATTGAAATAATCATCTTCATTGCAAAAACTCACATTAATGCATAATATGGATACTTCACTACTGCCAACATATCATGAACACACACACAGACAAGGCACATCAAATTGGTTCGGGTGGATCCAAAACAGAGCTTACTACGCATTTCCACATAACGATCATGCGTAGCCGTAAACTTATGGGAGTCTCTGAAGGAGCTTCATGTCACTAGCGGGCAGGCAGGAGAAGCCTTTAGACAAGTGCACTTGACATACTTAGGGGATCACAACAAACCCGCATAACATGTAATTTTATGACTTGCAAACTAGTTGCCTAAAATGGCACTAGATCAGAAACTTGATTTTTCATGACATGATGTCCTTGAAAAATCATTTCATTTTTCATTTACAAAATTTATGCATAGAAAATGAAGCACTTTCTTGAAGCATTTAAAGAACAATTAAATGCACTTTTGGAAGTAGTTGAAAACATTCATTTCACTTCTCTTGAAAGAAAACATTTATGGCTTATTAGTCAATTATAAAAATGCAACCCACCTTGAATTTCTTGTTGGTAATTTGCTGAAATATGCCTCTCCTCTTGCTCCTCTTGTCCTCCTTTATTCCCTTTTTAACATAAATAAAATCACCAAATCAATAGAGATTTTCAGATGAGAACCCAAAGAAGCTAATGTATAAAATGATCCTAGAACTCTTAAACCTATGCATTTTCTAAGGTCTCGAAATCAAAACCCTTCCCAAAAATTCGAAGCCTTAAAATGCTCTTACCTCAAATCTTCTCCAAATGAAGAAATGCTTAGTTCAAAAGAAGGCTCTTATCTTTCTCTATATTTTCCCCTTCTAGATCACCCTCAAAATCCCCTTTGAATGTTGGAAAAAATCAAAACCTAGCTTAAACCTCTTTTTCTTTCTAAACCCATGACACTCTCTCAACCTTCTTTCTTATTTTTGTTCTTTCTCTATTATGTTCTTCCTCACCACGTTTTTAGCTTCTAAAATGCAAGCCAATTAAATTCCTCTTCCCATTTTGCCCCACTTTCAAAGCCTTAAAGCCTTTGCACTTAAGTTCTCTCCCTAAAATATCCCTTATGCAACTTATTGTTTTAATTTTAATCCAATTCACCTATGTAACATAATCTCATTCACATTAGCATGCTACTTAATTCCAACGTATACTAATGTAGCAAGATCTCAAAATCAATCTAATCATGATCATTTATCATAAAAAATTTTGGGGGCCAACAATTCTTCCCCCTTAAAAGAATTTCGTCCTCGAAATTCATACCTGAGTCACTGAAGAGTTGTGGATACTTCCTTCATAGTTTCCAAAGGCTCCCATGTGGCCTCTTCCACAGAATGGTTTCTCCACAAGACCTTGACCATTTGAATTGTCTTGTTCTTGAGGACCTTCTCCTTGGTGTCCAAAATCTCCACTGGAATCTCCTCATAACTCATATCATCTCTCAACTGAACCTCAGTAGTCTGAATGATGTGGGAGGGATCCGCCCTAGACCTCCTTAGCATCGATACATGAAAGACATCATGTATCTGTGACAATTTTGGTGGTAGTGCCAACCTGTAGGCAAGTGGTCCAACCCTCTCAATAATTTCATAGGGACCCACATATCTTAGACTCAATTTACATTTCTTGCCAAACCTCATGACTCCTTTCCAAGCAGACGTCTTAAGAAATACTATCTCACCGACTTCATACTCCATCTCCTTCCGATGTGCATCAGTATAACTTTTCATTCTATCTTTGGCCGCTTTAAGCCTTTGCTTAACTAACTTGAACTTGTCTACTATCATCTGGAATAACTCTGGTCCTATTAGCTTCCTTTCTCCTTTTTCATCCCAACATATCTGAGTTTTACATCTCCTTCCATACAGTGCTTTATAAGGAGCCATCTGAATGCTTGAGTGGTACAAATTATTATAAGCAAATTCAACTAATGGTAAATGTTCGTCCCAAGCTCCTTTAAAATCCATCACACATGCCCTAAGCATTCCCTCAAGGGTCGTGTTAATCTTCAACTTAGTTCCCAAAGCCTCTTGTCAACTTCTCTAGAATCTCGAAGTAAATCGAGGATCCCTGTCAGAAACTATAGAATCTGGAATCCCATGCAATCTCACTATCTCATCAATTTACGTCTTTACCAGAACGTGTATAGAATCTGTCTGTTTAATTGCCAGAAAATAGGCTGACTTCGTCAACTAATCTATAATGACCCATATAACATCATGCTTCCTACTAGTCTTGGGCAAACCCATCAGAAAATCCATGGTCACTCTTTTCCACTTCCATTCTGGAATGGACAATGGCCTTAACTGGCCTGAAGGTGCCTGGTGTTCAGCTTTGACTTGCTAACACACTAGAAACTTACTTATATATTCCGCTACATCTCTCTTCATGCCTTTCCACCAGAAATGCTCTTTCAGATCTCTGTACATCCTGGTGCTACCGGGGTGCATGGCATAAGACGCATTGTGTGCCTTACCTAGTATTTCATCCTTTACCTCCTTGACATTCGGGATACAAAGTCTATTTCCTACAACCATAACGGTCTGTTTGGTTAGCGTCTTCAACATGCAGGGACAGGACAAGACAGGACAAGACAGGACAAAAATGAGATGTTTGGTTGCGGTGGACAGAACAGAGAAAATTGTCCTGTCCTGAGGACAGAAATGTGTTTGGTTGCAG